>JAVJIF010008775.1:0-176797 GCA_038442645.1 Agave tequilana
ATATGGACATTACTAATCCAGTAAAGCAGATACTAAGCCAAAGTTGCCCTTTTGGATAGACGCAAACAGGTTTAAGACCTAAGTTAACTCAATACTTAGCCTGGCATAAGCCCAAGGTAAGCTTCATAGCTCCGTATGGAACTACAGCTTCACCTAAGCTTGGTCGGTGCCTTACTTTGGGGCTAACTATTAGCTCCGCATGAAGCTTCCCATTTAGCCCCGTCAGAGGCTGATCTAAGAGCTTCACGGCAGAAGCCTTATCCCTAGCTGGTTTAACACTGCTATGAGCCGGGTCATAGCTCTGCCATGAATTGAGTCTTAGCTTCACACGAGGCCCTGAAGGAAACTTCGCTTGAAGCTATGAGCTAAGTCTTAACTTCGCGTGATCTAGCTTCACGTGATCTAGATTCGCATGATCCAGCTCCGCAGTGAGCTTTGCCAGGTCATCAAATTGACCGTTTCAAAATCCCACGAGGGATTAATGGTGAACCCTACTATTTAGTGAGATTAACGCCACATTAAGTAGGCGGTTACACCGCCCACCTCGTCCCACATTAAGTGGAGACAATTAAGCCATAAGCAAGAGGGCATTCTCACGAACCCTCTAGCTTCACCAGAAGCTCCAAAGAGCTTCGCGACAAAGCCATTTGCGAGCTTCGCGCGAAGCTAATGACTGATTCAGCTTTACTGAATTTAAGGGGGCGGTTACACCCTACTTTTGACTATAATAGTCCCTTACTAGACACAAAGAAGGGACACACATACGGACAGAGAGGAGATTGGCATAAAAGAAAAGAGCAGAATTTCTAGCAAAAGGGCTGTTCTGATCTTCTGTTCTCCGATTCCTTGAACCAAGTAAGAAGGGAGTCTCACAAGGAGGCAGTTCATCGTCAAAGAGATAAAGTGGTCGCGCGCTGATCAGATTCTTACCGGCATTTTCTCAGAAATCTCAGAGGAGATCTACTTGTAATTTTTTTTGTTTTTCATAAAGGAATTACTTGTAATTTTGTAAAATCACCTAGAGGGGGGTGAATAGGTGATGGCTAATCTAATGGTCACTAAATGGCGGAATTAAAACTTATTTAAACTAAACACCAAGTTTAACACAAGAGTGTAGCCGAATTCCCCGTGAAGGGCTCTGGACTAACTCCTCAAGATTCCTCTAGATAAGAGTTGAGTGCCGCGTTGGCTCTCTTGGTTGAATACAAGTGTTAGCAAACAATCCCCAAGCATATAACAATTAAGCACAATATGAATATCAAGCATATAAAGATAAAGACAATAATATTATGCAAGATATAAACAGTAAGGGAGAGCGAGAAAGAGCAATCGCAAACACGGGATTTGTTTCGAGGTTCGAGCACACTTGCTCTACATCCCCCTTCACACTTGAAGGATTTCCACTATAATTGATCCCACCGGATCACTCGGTGCCGCAACACCTACAAGCTCTTGGACTCCCTAGTCCCGTACACACCACAAGCTCTCTAGCTCGCCGAGGCCGCACCTCAAACCAAGAGTTCACACACGAACTCGAAACCACCGCGAACACACTTGTCCGCCTCCTCAAAGAACAAGAAAGAAGTCTTTGGTGATCACAACACTTTGATCACCTAAAAATAATCTCACTACAACACTCCTATAGGATGAATATACAATGGATAGCTCAAGTGGTTTGTGAGAAAAATAAGGATAGAGTGGTGGAGGAAAACTCAAGAAAAATCACTTTTAAACACTCTTGATAAACTCCCCTTTTGATTGAAAATATTTGCTCTTAATCAAGCGGAGGAAACCTCTTGAAAGAGTAGAAAAAACTGGTGTAAAAACCCACTTCAAATCTTGTAGAAAACAGCCCCCAAATGCCCCAATTTATAGAGTTAGAAAAACTAGCCGTTGGGAGCCAGGGCCTGTCGGTCGACCGCCCGTCCGACCGGCGAACGGTCAAATTTCTGACCGTTGAGCCATCGATCGACCGGTCGGTCGACCGTGGCCAGGATACAGAGAGCACTGCTCTCTGTCCGATCGACCGGTCGGTCGACCGGGGCCTTTCCAGAGAGCAGAGCTCTCTGGACGGTCGACCGGGTCGGTCGACTGGCCCTCCTGCCAGAACTGGCGTGCACGTCTGTGCACGTCAGTCGACCGCCCAGTCAACTGACTTCAGAGCGCGGTCGACCGGTCGGTCGACCGGCTGAAGCCAAGACAGACTATTTTGGGGATTAAAATGTTGGTCATTTTAGCTTTAATAAAATCCCATAAATTCACGAAAAATCTACAAAAATAGTTTCAATGTTATACTTTGATAAACAAACATGTTTGAACAAAATCTAGACATGTTACAAACAATTTGAAATATTTTTGTAACTTGAAAAAATTTGCTCAAAATAAAAACTGTATTTTTTCCAAATTGGTTTTTCCAAAACTTGTTTTTTCAAAACTTCACCAAATACAAAAACAAGATATTTAAACTCTATTAAAATATAGTGTGTATGGATATGATCCACTACACAAACATGGGAAAATATCTATGTTTTTGACTTTAAGTACTAAACATGGTTTTAGTTAAAACATATAAACTTGGAATACCAAAAACCAAACCGGTATTTTGTCAAATAAAAAGTCTTTTCTAAAATGAAAAATCTTTTATGAAAAGACAACTAAATCAAGAGTGTGTGTGCATATGGATACTTGAGCAATCCACCAACTATTCTATCCTTTACATTTTTATCTAAAAACAAAATCTTCTAAAAATAAACCTAGACACAAGTCTTCATGAATTTTTCACTTGAAGTCTTCTCATCTTCTTGACTTGGTCCAAACCGTGCTAGCTTCAAAACTTGACTTTAAATCCTTTATTGAAGCTACACACTTACTAAGATCTTGATCATGAATCTGGCACTACTTTAAACACAAGATCATTAGTACTATAACTACATGAGTTGATCATCATCAAAACTAGAGTAATGGGCCTTTGGGCCAACAATCTCCCCCTTTTTGATGATGACAAAACTCATGAAGTTATATATGCATGGATTAAAGTAAAGCTTCAAAGAAGCTCCCCCTTAACTCATGCATAACAATAAACAATAATATATGCAATGAAAGCTCATAAATATGTATGCAAATATATGGAGATAACATGCCAATCAAGTATAAACCAAATCAAATTCTTTTTCTCCTATTTGGAAAATAAAACATATATGCATAAACATAAATCCTTCTCCCCCTTTATGAATAAAGCAAGGAAAACATACATATATACTAAATAACTCTCAAATACTTCTCCCCCTTTTTGTCAATCATCAACAAAGGGTTAAAACAAATCATCCAATAAAAGGTATATGCGATATACATTCATGAAGAGAAGACGCTAAGTTACATTCATGAAGAGGAAGACGCTAAGTTAACTTTCCTACATATATACATTACATAAAAGAGGGATGACGAGCCTTAATTCACATAACGCATAATATGCAATACATAAGAGGAGATGTGAAGCTCCCCCTACACACGTGAACCTCATAAAGAGAGTTGTCAAGCTCCTCAATATTAGATACACTCAACATGAATCTATATATAGAAGAGATGTTAAGCTCTCCTTGCATATAAGCAATATAAATCGAAACATTTTTAATTATTTCTTAAAAAAACCTTTGAATTTTTCTCAATAAAACAAATTTTGAGATTTCAATTGTAAATAATCTTACAAATTTTGAATTTTGATACCAATTTTAAAAACATGATCAATTTTCTTATAAGCTTATGCATTGTTATAAAAATATCATTTGAAAAATCAATTGAAAAACAAGATTTGAATTAAGCTTAGCATAAGCAAACTTTGTGCTTTAAACATGTAAAACGATTTTAACTCAAGCACAAATAACTCATATATATGTATGTAAAGAGAATACCAATAGAAATTGATACTACGAAAATTATGAAGCATACATATATAGGAAACAAAATATGAGTATATACAAAAACTATCAATATTGATATCAATTCAAAAGATCCAATGATAACAATTGAAAATAATAAATTAAATCATGTATATAACTCATAAACTACCAATTGAAGAATAAATAACTAGTTAAAAGTAATTTTTGAAAAACTAGTTAAAGATCCTTCAAAAACATCAAACATGTGTTTTTCATGAATCATACCAAATACACAAGATTCAACACTCGAAGTCTATAAATCTCAAAAATAATCATGAAACAAAGTCATGAATAAACAAATAAAGTGTGAGTGTTCAAAATCATGTAATTAGCATTTTCATGAAAAATAATCAATGAAGCTCAAATAAAACATGAATATTATTTTATCAAACAAAACATGAAAATTCATTTTTCATCTTAAAAACAAACTTCAAGGTATATATATGTTTTATTCAAAGCTAATAATATGCATACATATCCCAAACATAAAGAGTCTATTAATAGTATTTGCATGAAGGCAAGAGATGTTGGCCCAAGGTTACAATCACTCGTTTTAGTGTGTTTTGATGATTACAAAACATATGTAGTTATTTGTACTAATAATGTTTGTTGTTTAAGTGTGTTTCAGGTTCTAATAATTCTAGGAGCATTCTTCCCTAAAGGAAGGTGGTTTTGACTCAACTCACCTCAATTCGGGCTCAAGTTTCAAGCTTTCAAGATCATATGGTGAAGCCCACTTGAAGAGCTTGTTGGCCCAAAGGCCCATCACTCTATTTTTGATGATGATCAACTCATGTAGTTATGTTTACTAATGATCTTGTGTTTAATTAGTGACAGATTTATGATCAAGATCTTAGTAGGTGCGAAGCTTCAACAAAGAATTTAAAATCAAGTTTTGGAGCTAGCACATGTTTGGACCAAGTCAAGGATATGAGAAGACTTCAAGTGAAGACTTCAAAAAGATGAAGACTTGTGTCTAGGTATAAGATTTTTGTTTTAGTTAAAATGTAAAGGATAGAATAGTTGGTGGATTGCTCAAGTATCATATACACACACTCTTGATTTAGTTATCTTTTCATAAAAGGATTTTTAGTTTAGAAAAGATTTTTTCCTTTGACAAAATATCAATTTGGTTCTTATATACTAGTCTTTTAACCAAAACCAAGTTTATTGCTTAATGTCAAAAACATAGATAATTCATCTTGATTGTGTAGTGGATCATATCCATACACACTATGCCTTAAAATGATTTACAATATCTTGTTTTTGCATTTGGTGATGTTTTGGAAAAACAAGTTTGGAAAAATACATTTTAGTTTTGAGCCAATTTTTCCAAAGTTACAAAAAGTCCAAATTATATGTAACATGCCTTGATTTTGTGCAAGCATGTTTGATTACCAAAGTATACTGGTAAAACTATTTTTGTAGATTTTATATGTATTTATGGGATTTTCTTTAGTTAAAATGACAAACCTTTTATTCCAAGAAAAACTATTTTCAGGCTTCAGCGGCCGACCGGGAGGTCGACCGACGTGCACAGACGTGCACGCCTAGACCTGGCAGATGGCCGGTCGACCGAGCGGTCGACCGGGACTGAGTGCAGAGCTCTCTGTTTATTTCGGTCGACCGACCGGTCGACCGGAGGCACAACGGTCTGAAATATGACCGTTGGGCGGTCGACCGACAGGTCTGACAGACCCCAACGGCTAGTTTTGCTTAGCCTATAAATTTGAGGGTTTGGGCACTGTTTTCAAAAAGATTTTTGGAGACTTTTAGTGCCAGTTTTTCCTACTCTTTTCAGAGGTTTTCTCCACAAAATATAGAGCAAATATTTCCTATCAAAAGGGAGTTTTATTAAGAGTGTTTTAAAAGAGATTCTTTGAGTTTTCTACCACCATCTCTTTTCTTGTTTTTTCTCACACATACACTTGAGCTATCCAATGATTATTCATCCTATAGGTGTGTTGTAGTGAGATTGTTTTTAGGTGATCAAAGTGTTGTGATCACCAAAGACTTTTCTTTGTTACTTTGAGGAGGCGGACAAGTGTGTTTCGCGGTGGTTTAGAGTTCGGTTGTGAACTCTTGGTTTGAGGTGCGGCCTCGGCGAGCTAGTGAGCTTGCGGTGTGTACGGGACTAGGGAGTCCGAGGGATTGTAGGTGTTGCGGCACCAAGGAGTGATCCATTGGGATCAAGTATAGTGAAAATCCTTCGTGTGTCGAAGGCGGGGATGTAGAGCAAGTGTGCTCGAACCTCGAAACAAATCCCTTGTGTTTGTGATTGCTCATTCTCTCTCTCTCTTTCTCATTGTTTATATCTTACATTCAATTATTGTGTTCATATTTATATGCTTGATATACTTATGTGCTCATATTGATATACTTGCTTGGGTTTGTTTGCTAACACTAGTTTTTAACCAAGAGAGCCAACGCGGCACCTCAACCCATTCAAGGGGAATCTAGAGGAGTTAGTCCAGAGCCCTTCACTGGGAATTCGGCTACACTCTTGTGTTATACATAGTGTTTAGTGTAATAGTTTAATTAGGTCATAATAGTTTTTAATTCCGTATTATTTGTGCTTAAGTGACATTAGATTAGCCATCACCTATTCACCCCCCCCTCTAGGTGATTTTCAATTGGTATCAGAGCTAGTGCTCTTGATTTGGGTTTAACAACCTAAAGTTAAAGATCCTCATTTTAGGCTAATCACAATATTTGTACACACACCATGGATTTCATGTCACCACCCATGTTTGACATTCTTAACATCCAAATTTGGAAGGTTAAGATGTCTTTGTACCTCAAAGCCTTAGGTTATCATGTTTATCTTGCCATCACTAATAATGATTATTGTTTAAATGGTAAGAATTTTGAGCTAATACAAAAGCCCTAAATGCTTTGAAGAGTACCCTAAATGATGATTACTTATTTAGGGTTGCTAACATTGATTTGACTTTTGTAGCTTGGAACATCATTACGTCCCTTGGCGAAAAGGATCTATACTATGTCGGGAGCAATTCGGACGTTGGAAGCGACACCTCCAACGCGTGCTATATGGTCCAAGGGGATGACCCCCTTGAGGTAACTACCGAATCCGAGGTAGAAGATGATAACATGTCATATGATGAGCTTACCACTTTTTGTCAACTATTGCTTGAAAAATATGACATGATTAAGAAAGATAATAAAAATTTGAAAAAGAAACGTGATTGCATGCATATAGAACATGATTCATTTAGAAGTAACATTGCATGCTTAGAAAAAGAAAATGAAGATTTGAAAAATGAAAACATTTCCTTAATGTCTAAAATGAATGATTTATGTGAAGGAAACACTAGTTTGAAAAATGAAATGATTTTGGTGGAAAAACAAAAGGAAGTTATTTTTCAAGAAAATAAATCTTTGAAAAGAAGAATTGTTGAAAAGAAAAAGATTTTGTTTCTAAAAGGAATAAGAAAAATGATTCTATATCTCACCATGCTTTACATGTCACCACTAGTGAGATTAATGTTTTGAAAAATAAGATTAATAGTTTGAGTTCAACCTTGAACTCTTGTGCATTCAACCATACTAAATTGGAGTCCTTGTTTTCAAAGAAACAAACTCCACATGTTCATGCACACCATACCCATCATGCATATGCTTATATTGCACGCCACGATCATACCGACACACATAAGCATCCTAAGGTGTACACATGTACACATTGTGGCCGCAAAGACCATTTAGCAAAGTTTTGTTATGACAAGTTGCATCATATGAATTTTACTAATAACAAAAGATTTTGGGTTCCTTATAGTACTAACCCCAAGGAGGACCCAAGCAAAAATGGGTACCAAAACCCCCACCTTGTGTATTTGATGTAGGTGAGGGCTCTCACAAAACGTGAGAGGGATGGTACCTTGGTAGTGGATGCAATGGACTTGATGGACACACATATTGAACGCATCACTATCAAGGAGGTTTGGTGGGATCAACCACCATGTTTGGAGCTTTGGAGTATAGTTCCTAGTTTGGTAACTATTTCTATAACTCCTAATTTTATTAACATGCTTATTCATTTGTGATAATCATTTTAGCATGTTCATGTTTTGATTGTTTTGTGCTTCATGTGGTATAAACTAGTTTAAATTTAGTTTTTATCAAAACTTGTATTCATACATGTACAAATAGTGAGAACAAATTAATTCATATATGTTTGCACTTCATGCTCATTTGTACCCACTATATGCACATGTATAGACTAGTTTTGATGATTCTCATTTATACATGTTTTTTGCCTATTTTAGTGATTTACTTCATGTATATATATTTTCTATTCAAATCTAATAAATATACATGTATACCCATGAGTCTCTTGCTTTCATGCAAATACATTTATAGACTCTTTTATGTTTGGGATATGTATGCATATTGTTAGTTTTTGGATAAATCATACATATGCCTAGAAGTTTGTTCTTAAAATGAAAAATTGTATTTTCATGATTTGTTCTTGATAAAATGTTATTCATGTTTGATTTGAGCTTCATTGACTATTTTCATGAAAATTGCTATTTACATGATTCTTGCACACTCACATGTTATTTATTTTGTCATGACTTAGTTTGTACACATTTTATGAGCTTTTATAGATCTTGAGTGTCAACTTTTGTGTATTCAGTATGATTCATGAAATATATATGATTTCATATTTGTGAAGGATCTTTAACTAGTTTGTCACAAAAAAAAAATTAATTTATACTAGTTATTTATTCTTCAATTGTTAATTTATGAGATATACACATGCTTACACTGTTATTTCAATTTGGTATCATTGGATCATTTCAATTGGTATCAATATTGATAGTTCTTGTATATACTCATAGTTTGTTTCCTATATATGTATGCTTCATAATTTCCATAATATCAATTTCTATTGGTATTCTCTTTTCATACATATATATGCGTTATTTGTGCTTGAGTTAAAATCTATTTATATGTTTAAAGCACAAAGTTTGTTCATGCTAAGCTTAATTCATATTTTCAATTGGTAATTCTTATTTTAAATAAGCTTATGCATTGTGTTTTGAAATTGGTATCAAAACTAAAATTTGTAGTGTAAAACAACCAAATCATTTGAAATATGAGTTTCTAAGAATTGTTTTACAAATTGGTACCATTAAAAATTGTGTGTAATTAGAAAAATCTCAAAATTTGCTTTATTAAGAAAAGTTAAAAATGTTTTTGATATGTATTGCCTATATGCAAGGGAGCTTAACATCTCTTCTACACATAGATTCATGTTGAGTATATCTAATATTGAGAGCTTGACAACTCTTCTTTATGTGATACACGTGTGTAGGGGGAGCTTCACATCTCCTCTTATGCATTGCATACTATGTGTTATGTGAATTAGGGCTTGTCATCCCTTCTTCATGTAATGCATGTATGTAGGGAAGTTAATTTAGCGTCTTCTTCTTCATGAATGTATATCGCATATAAACTTTTATTAATTGATTTGTTTTAACCCCTTATTGATCTCTTTGTTTATGACAAAAAGGGGGAGAAAAATTTCTTGATTTGTTTTTACTTTGACCCCTTTGTTGATGATTGACAAAAAGGGGGAGAAAGATTTTGAGTTTGTGATTTACATATGCATGTTTTCCTTGCTTTATTCATAAAGGGGAGTAATATTTATGTTTATGCATATTTGTTTTGTATTGCAAATAGGAGAAAAAGAATTTGATGTGTTTTATCTCCATTCATTGCATACATGTTTATGTGCTTCATGATCATATTTATTGTTATTTGTTTATGCATGAGTTAAGGGGGAGCTTCCTTGAAGCTTTACTTTAATCCATGCATATATAACTCCATGAGTTTTGTCATCATCAAAAAGGGGGAGATTGTTGGCCAAAGGCCCATCACTCTAGTTTTGATGATGATCAACTCATGTAGTTATGTTTACTAATGATCTTGTGTTTAATTAGTGACAGATTTATGATCAAGATCTTAGTAGGTGCGAAGTTTCAACAAAAGATTTAAAGTCAAGTTTTGGAGCTAGCACATGTTTGGACCAAGTCAAGGATATGAGAAGACTTCAAGTCAAGACTTCAAAAAGATGAAGACTTGTGTCTAGGTATAAGATTTTGTTTTAGTTAAAATGTAAAGGATAGAATAGTTGGTGGATTGCTCAAGTATCATACACACACACTCTTGATTTAGTTGTCTTTTCATAAAAGGATTTTTAGTTTAGAAAAGATTTTTCCTTTGACAAAATATCAATTTGGTTTTGGTAGTTCTTATATACTAGTCTTTTAACCAAAACCAAGTTTAGTGCTTAATGTCAAAAACATAGATATTTCATCTTGATTGTGTAGTGGATCATATCCATACACACTATGCCTTAAAATGATTTACAATATCTTGTTTTTATATTTGGTGATGTTTTGGAAAAACAAGTTTGGAAAAATACATTTTAGTTTTGAGCCAATTTTTCCAAAGTTACAAAAATAGTCCAAATTATATGTAACATGCCTTGATTTTGTGCAAGTATGTTTGATTATCAAAGTATATTGGTAAAACTATTTTTGTAGATTTTATATGTATTTATGGGATTTTCTTTAAGTTAAAATGACAAACCTTTTATTCCCAGAAAAACTGTTTTCAGGCTTCAGCGGCCGACCGGACCGGTCGACCGTAGCTGAAGTCGGCCGACCGGGAGGTCGACTGACGTGCACAGACGTGCACGCCTAGACCTGGCAGATGGCCGGTCGACCGAGCGGTCGACCGGGACTGAGAGCAGAGCTCTCTGTTTATTTCGGTCGACCGACCGGTCGACCGGAGGCACAACGGTCTGAAATATGACCGTTGGTCGGTCGACCGGGCGGTCGACCGACAGGTCTGACAGACCCCAACGGCTAGTTTTACTTAGCCTATAAATTTGGGGGTTTGGGCACTGTTTTCAAAAATATTTTTGGAGAGTTTTAGTGCCAGTTTTTCCTACTCTTTTCAGAGGTTTTCTTTACAAAATAGAGAGCAAATATTTCCTATCAAAAGGGAGTTTTATTAAGAGTGTTTTAAAAGAGATTCTTTGAGTTTTCTACCACCATCTCTTTCTTTGCTTTTCTCACACATACACTTGAGCTATCCATTGATTATTCATCCTATAGGTGTTTGTAGTGAGATTGTTTTTAGGTGATCAAAGTGTTGTGATCACCGAAGACTTTTCTTTGTTACTTTGAGGAGGCGGACAAGTGTGTTCGCGGTGGTTTAGAGTTCGGTTGTGAACTCTTGGTGTGAGGTGCGGCCTCGGCGAGCTAGTGAGCTTGCGGTGTGTACGGGACTAGGGAGTCCGAGGGATTGTAGGTGTTGCGGCACCAAGGAGTGATCCATTGGGATCAAGCATAGTGGAAATCCTTCGTGTGTCGAAGGCGGGGATGTAGAGCAAGTGTGCTCGAACCTCGAAACAAATCCCTTGTGTTTGCGATTGCTCATTCTCTCTCTCTCTTTCTCATTGTTTATATCTTGCATTCAATTATTGTGTTCATATTTATATGCTTGATATACTTATGTGCTCATATTGATATACTTGCTTGGGTTTGTTTGCTAACACTAGTTTTCAACCAAGAGAGCCAACGCGGCACCTCAACCCATTCAAGGGGAATCTAGAGGAGTTAGTCCAGAGCCCTTCACGGGGAATTCGGCTACACTCTTGTGTTATAAATAGTGTTTAGTGTAATAGTTTAATTAGGTCATAATAGTTTTTAATTCCGCATTATTTATCATTAAGTGACCATTAGATTAGCCATCACCTATTCACCCCCCCTCTAGGTGATTTTCAGAGCTTGTAGTCCTTAGAATCATTGTAGGATATAGTTTGTTAAAGTTTGAGTTTGTAGAATATTGGCTCTAGGACACACACAAAAAATTTCAAATACAAGTTTTTCCAAAACCAAAATTTCTTCCCAGTTTTTCTGTTTCAGGCTGGATCGGCCGACCGGACCGGTCGACCGGATCCTGTGTCCAGGTTGTGCACGCTTGTGCACGTCTATCGGTCGGCCGACCGGTCGACCGACCTGTAAACCCCAACTCTTTGTTTGTTTCGGTCGGCCGACCGGTCGACCGACAGTTAGAAAACTGTGTTTCCTTTCCTTGGCCGGTCGACCGGTCGGTCGACCCGAGCCCAACGGCTATATGCCAGCAAGGCGGACGGCCGACCGGACCGGTCGACCGCCAAGCCTGCAGAGCCCCAACGGCTCTTTCCTCTTTTCTGATTTTCTGGAAAACTGCTTTTAGAACTTTTTGTTTGGCAGAGTTTCTTGGTCTTTTGGGGGCATATTTTGGATTATATGAGCTTAATTAAAATGAGTTTTAATCCATCCCCTTCCCTATAAATAGAGGAGATAGGACTCTTGCCAAAATACCAAGAAAATATCCTAAGTTTTCAAGTTTCAAAGAAAAGAAAAGTTTCAAAAGCTCTCTATTTTCAATTCATTCTTGGCTTTGTTTTCCAGTTGTGTTAGCAAGAAAAATTCATTTACAACTGAGCTTTGTTTTCTCATTACACTTCTAGAGCCAAAATTCCCTACTCAATCTATAAGGAAGTTGTAAAAGAGAGAGTTTGTAAGAAGTTTAGTGATCTTGTTGTGATCACTTGGTTACTTGTGTTCTTCTTGTTCTTGTGGAGTTAACTCTTTGGTAGAGTTCTTGTAAGTGGTGGAGCTCGGTGCTCTGGTCTTCGGTAGACCTTGTAAGCGTCCTCGGTGGATAGTGGAAACCCTTCACGGAGGTGAAGGCGGGGAGTAGAGCGGTGGCTCGAACCTCGAAACAAACATCTTGTGTTTGCGATTGCTTTGTGTCTTTGCTCCTTATTATCTTCAATTCCTTTACTCTCTATTGCACTCTATTACTTATTGTTTCTAGTTTGTGATATTGCTTCCTTTACTTGTGAAATATCTTGTGTGCATTTCATTATTGCATATTATTCATTCTTTGTTCGATCAATTCTCATATAACAAGTTTGCATTAAGCACCTCTAACTCATTCAGGAGGAATCAGGAGGAAGGAGTTCAGAACCCTTCACGGGGTATTCGGCTCTTAGTCTTGTTTTGAGAGATCGTTACATCATTCATTCATACTTAGTTTAAAAAGTTTGTTAGATTAGCATTTACACCTATTCACCCCCCTCTAGGTGTTTTTCAATTGGTATCAGAGCTTGGTCTCTAGGCTCTTGGCTTAACAACCTTAGAGAGATTCTATTTTTGCTAATCATTTCATTCATTTTCACTTAGTAAAAATGGCCGATGGAATTAAGACCCCTCCTAAGTTTGATGGACTTAACTTTCCCATATGGAAAGTTAAGATGATCATTTTCTTGCAATCTCTAGGAAGTCGAGTTGCAAAGGCAGTGACCAAACCCTTTAGTGCACCCACCGGTGATGAATCCACTTGGTCCGAATTGAGACTAAGGAATTTGATGCCAATGCTAGGGCTCATTATGCACTACTTCAAGCCCTCAATGATTATGACATTTCTAGGGTTATCCATTGCAAATCCGCATTCGAGATTTGGACACACTTGCTAGTAACACATGAAGGGACTTCACAAGTGAAGAGAGCTAAGATAGACCTTCTTCGGTCCCAATATGAAACTTTTGCATGTAAGAAAATGAAACCATAAATGATATGGTTACAAGATTTACAAAAATCACTAATGGACTTTCTTCTCTAGGTGATGCTATTGACAACGACCAAAGAGTTAGAAAGATCATCCGGGCTCTTCCTCCTTCATGGGAAGTAAAGGCAACTACCTTGAAGGAACTAAATGACAAGGAGGAGATGGAGCTAATTGGTCTCATTAGGAACCTCAAAACCCATGAGATGGAGAGAAAAGCTAGGGAGGATATGGCTCCCTCCAAGAAGAAGACTATAGCCTTCAAAAGTCAATCATCATACTCCGAT
This sequence comes from Agave tequilana, assembly GCA_038442645.1. NCBI lineage: Eukaryota > Viridiplantae > Streptophyta > Magnoliopsida > Asparagales > Asparagaceae > Agave > Agave tequilana. The sequence continues at coordinate 13,874 of JAVJIF010008775.1, forward strand.
GAAGACAACGAAGAAGAAGATGACGAAGAACTCTCACTTCTCGTTAAGAACGTGCGGAGGATGTATAACAAGGCTAAATTTCAAGGAAGAAGGAGATGGCAAGGAGGCAAAGAAGAAAGAAAAATCATTTGCTTCAATTGCCAAAGACCCGGCCACATTGTTGCGGAGTGTCCGGATAAAGTAAAGCCCTCCACATCAAAGAAGCCTTACAAGAAGAAGGCTTTGAAGGCTACTTGGGATTCCGAGAGCGAATCCGAGGAGGAAATCGACACCGCCAACATGTGCTTCATGGCTAATGAAAGCACAAGTAAGGTAACCCTAACACTTCTTCTATTAATGATGAACTTTCCATGGATGAATTAGGAGAAGCTTTTGTAGAATTATCACATAATTATGATTTTTTAAAGAAAAATTATTTAAAAATGAAAAAGGAAAATGAGTCTCTTAATCATCAAGTTTTTACTCTTTCCAAAGAAAAAGATGATTTGCTTTCAACTTTAGTTTCTACTCAAAAAGATTTTGATAACTATAAGATTTCTTATAAAGGCAAGTCCCCACTAATTGATACAAATGAAATTTCCATGCTTAAAGAGAGAATAGACTCATTAGGAGTTGTTTTGAAAAAGTGTGAGTTTGATAAGAATAAAATTGAGGCTATGTTTTCTAAGAAACAAGCCCCTAAGAAACATGCTTTCCATGCTCATGCTCATGTTCATACTTCACGACCTCAACGTCATGCCAAACCCCAAAAACGTGCTCACCCCATACACACACATCATGCTTTCATGTATGGGAAAGTGTTTTCATGTACTTATTGTGGCCGTAAAGGTCACTTAGTCAAGTTTTGTTATGATAGACTAAATACATCACAACATAATGTTTAGGTTCGAAATACTAACTTTCAAGGACCCAAGAAAGTTTGGGTACCAAGTCAACAATTTTGTTAAATGATGTAGGTACCTTCCAAAGCCCAAAGACGTAGAGGATTGTGGTATCTTGATAGTGGTTGCTCAAGGCACATGAGGGACATCAACAACTTTGCAACCCTATCAAGATACCATAAAGGTGGCACCGTCACCTTCGGAGATGATGCCAAGGGTAAAATCATCGGTATTGGTAATGTTAAACTTGGTACATCCCCTTTAATTGAGAATGTTGTTTTAGTTGATGGCCTCAAGCATAATCTCTTGAGTGTTAGTCAACTTTGTGATAAAGGTTTTGATGTAGTTTTTGATAATGTAGTTTGTAAAGTAATTGATAGGATATCTAATACTTGTGTATTTTCCGGTTTTCGTGAAAACAATGTTTATATGATTGATATGTCTAATATGTCTCGTAATATTACTTGTTTAAAAGCCCTCGATGATGACTCTTGGTTGTGGCATAGAATAATAGGCCACATTTCATTTGACCATATATCTAGGTTAAACACAAAGGAAATGGTGAAAGGTATTCCTTGTTTGAATTTTAAAAAGGACCGGGTTTGTGACGCTTGTCAACTTGGGAAACAAACCAAATCCTCCTTCAAGTCAATTAAGGATATCATGACATCACGTCCTTTGGAGTTGATCCATATGGATTTATTTGGTCCTACACAAACCAAAAGTCTAAGTGGGAATCGTTTTGCATTTGTTTTGGTTGATGACTTTTCACGTTTTACTTGGGTTTTCTTTCTAGAACATAAAAACTAAGCCTTTTCACATTTTCAAGCCTTTAAGAAAAGAGTTGAAAAGGAAAAAGAGTCTTCTATTGTAAGAATAAGAAGTGATAAAGGTGGTGAATTCATTAACCTACCCTTTATCACTTTTTGTGAAGAACATGGAATAAAACATGAAATTTCTTGTCCTAGAACTCCACAACAAAATGGAGTAGTTGAGCGGAAAAATCGTACTTTACAAGAGATGGTTAGGACAATGCTTAGTGAATATGGTCTCCCGCATTATTTGTGGGCCGAGGCCATTAATACTTCATGTTATATATCAAATCGTATTTTCTTGTGTAAAAATACTTCAAAAACTTCGTTTGAGATGTATTTCTCTAGAAAACCAAATGTTTCATACTTTAAAGTTTTTGGATGCAAATGTTTTGTTTTAAATACAAAAGATAATTTAGGAAAATTTGATGCTAGATCTTATGAAGCTATTTTTGTTGGTTATTCGAACACTAGCAAGGCTTATAGAATTTTCAATAGATCATCTTTGACTATTGAGGAATCTATACATGTTAAGTTTGAAGAATCTAACTTGTTTGTTAAGAATGTTGTAGAAATAGATTCTTTGAATGAAGATTTGGAGAAAGTCACCTTGGAGGACTCACCTAACAAAAGAGGCAAGCCAAAGGATGATGAAGGAAGTGAAGCTAAAGTAGAAGATACTCAAGGAGATGAAATTCAAACAATTGAAGTAGAGCCTACTCAACAACTTCCAAAGGATTGGAGATACAATCCACATCATCCCAAGGACCTCATTATAGGTGAAGTATATAAAGGGGTAACCACTCGCTCTAAACTTCAAGATTTTTGTGGGCACTATGCATTTATTTCCCATGTTGAACCCAAGAACGTCCTCGAAGCTGAGGCCGATTCATATTGGTTGGTTGCCATGCAAGAGGAGCTCAATCAATTTGAGCGCAACCAAGTTTGGCACCTTATTCCTAGGCCCCACGATAGACCAACAATTGGTACTAAGTGGATCTTTAAGAACAAGTTGGATGAATCGGGTAACGTAGTTAAAAATAAAGCTAGGTTAGTTGCCCAAGGTTACACTCAAATCGAAGGAATCGATTTTGAAGAAACCTTTACACCCGTAGCACGGCTAGAAGCCATACGGATGACACTTGCATTTCATCATATAAAGATTTTAAATTGTTTCAAATGGATGTTAAAAGTGCTTTTCTAAATGGTTTCATTGAAGAGGAGGTGTATGTTGAACAACCCCCCGGGTTTGTTGATCCTACACATCCGGATTTTATTTTTAAATTAGATAAAGCTCTTTATGGTTTGAAACAAGCCCCTAGGGCTTGGTATGAAAGACTTTCCTCATTTCTAATTTCAGATGGTTTTAAGAAAGGGAAAATAGATACAACCTTGTTTACAAAACATGTAGATAAAGATATTCTTATTGTGCAAATTTATGTGGATGATATTATTTTTGGTTCTACTAATGAATCTCTTTGCCAAATTTTTGAGTCATGCATGAAGGATGAATTTGAAATGTCTGTGATGGGGGAGCTCAACTATTTCTTTGGACTCCAAATCAAGCAAAAGAAGGATGGGATCTTCATCAATCAAGCCAAGTACACAAAGGAACTAATCAAGAGGTTCGGGCTTGAAGGAGTTAAAGTGAACAAACTCCCATGGCAACAACTACAAAGATTGATAAGGATGAACAAGGTAAAAGTGTAGAGATTAAACTTTATCGTAGCATGATAGGTAGTTTATTGTATTTGACGGCTAGTAGGCCGGATATCATGTTTTCCGTTTGTCTTTGTGCACATTTTCAATCATGTCCTAAAGAGTCTCATATAATTGCGGTTAAACGCATAATTAGATACCTTAAAGGCACTATTGAAATGGGTTTGTGGTATCCGAAAATCGGTCAATTTTCAATGACGAGTTTTTCGGATGCTGACTATGCGGGTTGTAGGGTAGATAGGAAGAGTACAAGTGAAACATGTCAATTCCTTGGTAATTGTCTTGTGTCTTGGTCTTCCAAAAAGCAAAATTCGGTAGCCCTTTCAACCGCCGAGGCGGAGTATGTTGCAACTGGAGCTTGTTGTGCACAAGTTCTTTGGATGAAACATACTCTTCTTGACTATGATTTGCATTTTTCTCATATTAAAATATTTTGTGATAATACTAGTATTATTCATATGACAAAGAATGCAAATCAACATAGTAAAACTTAGCACATTGACATTAGATATCACTTTCTTAGAGATCATTATGAAAAAGATGATATTGATATAGATTATGTTTCTACTGATTTTCAACTTGCCGATATTTTTACTAAACCTCTAGACTATGCTAGATTTTCTTTTATTTGTGATGAGTTGAATGTTTGTATTATGGATTCTTGAAGATTTTTGTGTTGTTGTTTTATGTCTGTTTAACCCTTTTTGATGTATGACAAAAATGGGGAGAAAAAGAAAAGAGTAAGTTATTTTGAAAAAGATTTTGGTAGTTTTGTTTTTGGTTCCAACTTATTGTGTTTCCATATGCTTTATGTATATAGCTACTCATAGTCATTTCTCTTATACATAACATAATTTGAGGAGGAGCTTCCAAGCTCTTCTTCCATTTGTTTAAAATAACTTATATGTTTTGTCATCATCAAAAAGGGGGAGATTGTTGGCCCAAGGTTACAATCACCCGTTTTAGTGTGTTTTGATGATTACAAAACATATGTAGTTATTTGTACTAATAATGTTTGTTGTTTAAGTGTGTTTCAGGTTCTAATAATTCTAGGAGCATTCTTCCCTAAAGGAAGGTGGTTTTGACTCAAGTCACCTCAATTCGGGCTCAAGTTTCAAGCTTCCAAGATCATATGCTGAAGCCCACTTGAAGAGCTTGTAGTCCTTAAGAACCATTGTAAGATATAGTTTGTTAAAGTTTGAGTTTGTAGAATATTGGCTCTAGGACACACACACACATTTTTCAAATACAAGTTTTTCCAAAACCAAAATTTCTTCCCAGTTTTTCTGTTTCAGGCTGGATCGGCCGACCGGACGGTCGACCGGATCCTGTGTCCAGGACGTGCACGTTTGTGTACGTCTATCGGTCGGCCGACCGGTCGACCGACCTGTAAACCCCAACTCTCTGTTTGTTTCAGTCGGCCGATCGGTCGACCGACAGTTAGAAAACCGTGTTTCCTTTCCTTGGCCGGTCGACCGGTCGGTCGACCCGAGCCCAACGGCTATATGCCAGCAAGGCGGACGGCCGACCGACCGGTCGACCGCCAAGCCTGCAGAGCCCCAACGACTCTTTCCTCTTTTCTGATTTTCTGAAAAACTGTTTTTAGAACTTTTTGTTTGGCAGAGTTTCTTGGTCTTTTGGGGACATATTTTGGATTATATGAGCTTAATTAAAATGAGTTTTAATCCATCCCCTTCCCTATAAATAGAGGAGATAGGACTCTTGCCAAAATACCAAGAAAATATCCTAAGTTTTCAAGTTTTCAAAAGAAAAGAAAAGTTTCAAAAGCTCTCTATTTTCAATTCATTCTTGGCTTTGTTTTCCAGTTGTGTTAGCAAGAAAAATTCATTTACAACTGAGCTTTGTTTTCTCATTACACTTCTAGAGCCAAAATTCCCTACTCAATCTATAAGGAAGTTGTAAAAGAGAGAGTTTGTAAGAAGTTTAGTGATCTTGTTGTGATCACTTGGTTACTTGTGTTCTTCTTGTTCTTGTGGAGTTAACTCTTTGTAGAGTTCTTGTAAGTGGTGGAGCTCGGTGCTCTGGTCTTCGGTAGACCTTGTAAGCGTCCTCGGTGGATAGTGGAAACCCTTCACGGAGGTGAAGGTGGGGAGTAGAGCGGTGGCTCGAACCTCGAAACAAACATCTTGTGTTTCCGATTGCTTTGTGTCTTGGCTCCTTATTGTCTTCAATTCCTTTACTTTCTATTGCACTCTATTACTTATTGTTTCTAGTTTGTGATATTTCTTTCTTTACTTGTGATATATCTTGTGTGCATTTCATTATTGCATATTATTCATTCTTTGTTCGATCAATTCTCATACAACAAGGTTGCATTGCGCACCTCTAACTCATTCAAGAGGAATCAGGAGGAAGGAGTTCAGAACCCTTCACGGGGTATTCGGCTCTTAGTCTTATTTTGAGAGATCGTTGCATCATTCATTCATACTTAGTTTAAAAAGTTTGTTAGATTAGCATTTACACCTATTCACCCCCCCTCTAGGTGTTTTTCAAGAGACTCACGGGTATACATGTATATTTATTAGATTTGATTAAAAATTGCATATACATGAAGTAAAACAAGAAAATAGGCAAAACATGTATAAATGAGATAATCATCAAAACTAGCCTATACATGTGCATATGATGAGTACAAATGAATAATGAAGTGCAAACATATATGAATCAATTTGTTGCTCACTATTTGTACATGTATAAATACAAGTTTTGACAAATACTACATCTAACCATATAATTACCACATGAAGCACAAAAACTCATAAAACATGAACATGCTAAATGATATCATGAAAGTAAAGGCATGTAAATAAATTAGGAGTTTTAGAAATAGTTACCAAACCAAGGAACTATGCTCTAATTCTTCAAAACATGGTGGTTGTCCCACCAAACCTCCTTGATAGCGATGCATCAAATATGTGTCCATCAAGTCCATGTGCATCCACCATCAAGGCACCATCTCTCTCACGTTGTGTGAGAGCCCTCACCTACATCAAATACACAAGGTGGAGATTTTGATACCCATTTTCTTTTGGGTCCTTGGGGGTTAGTCTTGTAAGGGACCCAAACATTTTTGTTATTAGCAAAATTTAAAGCATTTATCTAATAATAACAAAACTTTGCTAAATGGCATTTGCGGCCACAATGTGTACATTTGTACACCTTAGGATGCATATGATTGTGTGTGTGATTATGGCGTGCAAAGTGTGCATATGCATGAGGGTGATGTGCATGAATATGTGGAGTTTGTTTCTTTGAAAACATGGACTCCAATCTAGAATGGTTAAATGCACATGTGCTCAAGGTTGAGCTCAAACAATTAATTTTATTTTTCAAATTTTTAATTTCATTTTGATCAATAGTGGTAGTGGCATGTAAAGCATGATCAATAGTCTTTTTCTTTTTAGAAACATTTTCTTGTTCCTTTTCTTTTGAAATAATTTTTCTTTTTAAAGAGTTATTTTCATGCAAAGCAACTTCCTTTTGTTTTTCCACAAAAATAATTTTATTTTTCAAATTTGTGTTTCCTTCACAAAGATCATTTAATTTGGACATCAAGGAAATATTTTCATTTTTCAAAGTTTCATTTTCTTTTTCAATGCATGCAATTTTGTTTTTAAAACAATCATTTTCATTTAACATGCAATCAAATTTCTTTTTCAAATTTTTATTATCTTTTCGAAGCATGTTATATTTTTCAAGCAATTGTTGACAAAAGATGTAAGCTCATCATATGACATGTCATTATCTTCATCTACCTCGGATTCGGTAGTTACCTCAAGGGTTATCCCCTTGGACCATGTAGCACACGTTGGAGGTGTCACTTCCAACATCCGAATCGCTCCCCGCATAATATAGATCTTTTTCGTCAAGGGAGGTGATGATGTTCCATGTTACAAAAGCCGAATCAATATTAGATACCCTAGATAAATATTCATCATTAAGGGTACTCTTCAAAGCATTTAGGGCTTTTGCATTAGCCTCATTATTTTTGCCATTTAAACAATATGAATCTTTAGTGATGGCAAATAAACATGAATTCCTAAGGCTTTGAGGTACAAAGACATCTTAACCTTCCAAATTTAGATGCTAAGAATGTCAAAAGTGGGTGGTGACATGAAATCCATGGTGTGTGTACAAATATTGTGATTAGCCTAAATGAGGATCTTTAACTCTAGGTTGTTAGACCCAAATCAAGAGCACTTGACTCTGATACCAATTGTAAAATCACCTAGAGGGGGGTGAATAGGTGATGGCTAATCTAATGGTCACTGTTTTCCATTATGTTTGCAAAGGGGGAAAACTTACAAAAAAGAGTTGAGGAGCTAAATTACAAGTATTCTTAAAAAGATTATAAGTAGATCTCCTCAGAGATTCTGGAGAAGTGTGCCGATAGGAGTCTGGTCAGCGCGCGACCACTTTGTCCCTTTGACGATGCGAGCGATGAGATTCCCTTCTCGCCTGGTTCGAGGAATCAGAGAACAGAAGGTTGGTAGAACCCTCTTGCTGCTTCTCAAAATCGCCTTCAATAAGGAATTCCTTCTCGCCTGGTTCCGGAGATTCCTTGAGAAGAAGGACGATGTTAGGGTATCAACACCCTGGATAGAGAAAGCAATTCTCTAAAAGGTCTCTGAATTCGAGAGCGCACGGTGCCTATGAAGAAGCCTCTGCTTGTGGAGTCCTCTTTTCTCCGATTGATCGATCTATATATCTCTCTGTACCCCTGGCGGGTTATTTATAGGGAGAGCAAGGTATAACCGTCCCTTGAAGATATGGAAACAGATTGAATCGAATCTGTTTAAATCTAGAAAGTAGCCTTGCTGCGAGGCTAAGATCAGCTTCTGCGAAGCTAGAATTGGCAGGTCGGTTGATCTTCTTGATCCTTTCCATATCGTTGGAGGATTTCCCCTGATCTTCTTACTCGTTTTAGAAGAGTCAAGAGATTGTGGCAATCAACTGCCAAATTTGATCTCTGATTTGATCTTAATTGGATTTGATCTGATTGGATCCGATCTCATCCGGAGATTTGATTGGTCAAAGGTTGACCATAGCAGACCAATGGTGGCGCTGCCCGCATTGGGTTCGTAGCGGAGCTAGAGGCAATTCTTGGCGAAGTCCGAAAAAGAGTCTTTTCGGTGAAGCTGTCAGTTGGCTTCTTGGCGAGGCTTGGATGATTTTAGCCTCTCAAGCTTGGCTATCCCTTTGGGCTCGTGTGATGCTAAATGCTAGCACCTTAGACCTGCTGAGGTTGGTTTAGAAACAATCCGGGTTCACTGTCTGCTTGCTGGATCAGTGGAGTCCAAGTTGCTTCCTTGTCCCTCGGAGATGGGTGAAGGCTGGTCTTCAGCTCGTCTGTCACTTGCCTTTTGTAAATGTCAACAAGTTTAGACATTGTTCGGACCAATAAGAATCTTGTCTTTTTTAAGTGTCAACAAGACCCTCTTCAAAGTTTTCGAAAGTCTGCAATAGCTCAGACTTCGAAACACTTTGAACTGCTTTGATCGGTGGTGGTGTGGAGTATGAACGTCGCCATGATGGTTGAGTTCAGCTTCGCCTTGAATCTTGCTTTGGGACGTAGATTCACCGAAGAATCATGTAGACTCGCGTCTGGGTAGCTTCGCAACTAGATAGGTTCGCTCTGGGAGGGCATGTCGCTTTCCCGAGATCAACTGCCGTGGGCCGATTTTTGAGGAAGATTTTCTCCTTCTCTTGCGCTGACCAGGGAAGATTTTCTCCGATTTACACATTTCCAAGGGAGGATATTCCCTTTTTTCAAGGCGCCATAAATGCCTTTTATGAGGGAGACGTTTCTTCCTTTCGCACGGTTCCAAGGGAAACCGTCCCTGTTCTCAAGGCGCAGTAAATGCCTTAAATGCGCTCGTGCTTCCACGCTTGAGGCGGCAGCGCTCAGGCCATGGGGCCTATAAATAGGACACTTGAGGTCCTCTGAAGAGAAGTGCTTTGCCTTTCTTCTCTTCTCTTGGTTTGAAAGAGATACTCAGATCTCTGAACTAGTGGGAATGCCCACTCTGGTCATTATCCGGCCAAGGACCGGTAAGTCTTGATCATTCAAAGACTTCACCGATTTTAGGGAATTCATCTCCCTTAATTCAGCTTTAGTAGCTGCTTCAGGGATTAACTTCCCTTGTTCTCTATTTAACTGATCTGCAGAGAAGGATTTTGGCATAGCTTCCCAGTGAAGCTATCATTCTGACTTGATCAAAGGAAGATCACCGCACATTAAGTCCGCAGCACAGGCAGAACTTGGGACTTGGCCTCTTCAATAGTTGAGCCAGTCTTGCCATATAGGCAGAGCTAAAACTGTATCCCACGGGGTCAGTCTGGCTAGCCATATAGGTGAGGCTTGGACTTGGCGTTTGTTGAGCCAGCCCATCAGTGCTGTGCAGGCGAGGCTTGCCCTCTGCTTTTACTGAAATTGTATTGCTTTGACCCAAAAGATTCTAATTTGCAGTCTTTCCTGTGCTTAACTGCTAATCTGTTCTGATTTGCCTTGCAGTGGGCTATGCTCGCCAATCTTGTGACTTGATGGAAGGAACCATAAAATTGCCTTATGCTTCCCCGATTGAAGCTTTACTTTTAAGCAGGAGGAACAATTCGGGGCAGCGGGTGCGTGTCCCAGAGGCTATTGGCAGCCTCTTATCCGAGATGATTCGTTCTGAGGTGAGGCTGGTAGCCGCTTTGTCGGAGATGATCCGTTTCGGGGTAGTGAGCGTCACTTGTGAGATCACTGGCATCATTGCCAACTTTCAACTTTGGTGGCATTTAAGGGTGATCCACTTCGGGAAGGCGGGCCTCACACCCGTTAGATCACTGGTATCACTGCCGATTCCCATCATACGTGATCTATCGTGTTGGCGGCGATAGGTTTTTATTGCCAGGCTTCAACAAAAATGGCCTGGCAAGATCTGCCATTTTTGTGGAGAATAATGACCGTGTCCTTGCGGCACCACTGATTACGGTCTTGTGCAGGAGGAAGGCCTCCTTTGTCCAGTCGGTTTGACTTAGAAGCGGGTAAAACCACTTGTATGTTTTTTTGCGCAAATGACCCTGTCGAGCAACTGGGTGTGTTGTATGAAACACAACTTTGATGTAGTATCAATGTACCCTTCCTTTTAAATCAATGAAAGTTCATCTTCTAATCATCTGATCTTTGCTTGCTTTCCTTGAGGGTTTGGCCATAACGGGGCTAAACTGTATGCGGAGTTAAGGACATAGTCCTTTCTTTGAGTGATCTTCGCGAGACTGGCATGTCAGCGCCTTTTTAGAAGGCTAAGGTAAGCCTCTTGGCGAAGTCCTTGAAGGATTGTGCGAAGTCTGCACTTTGCTCCAGTGCGAAGTTAACCCTTAGCGGAATCGAAGCAGCGCTTCTCGGGAAGGCGCTTTGGGCGGTGTTTCGAATTAATTCGAACGGCGGCATACGCCCTTTTCGAGGCCTCGTTTCAGGCGCTGATTGGCCTATAAAAGTCCGATCGGACTGTTGAGAGGACAGATCTCTTCACTTGAAATTTTTAGAGACCTTTAGTCTCTTCTTCTTCCTCTTTCCTTTCCATTAAAAACATTTGAAAGCTTCCGCAGCTCTTCAATGGCGCCCAAAAGACGAGCGGGAAAAGAAGTGGCGACTTCTGCAGCGGAGGGTCCTCCTCCTCCGGTCATCGAACGACCAGTCACCGGTAAGGAATTTTCCTATCTGATTAGAGACCGTGGTCTCTCTCCTTTGGAGCCGACATTTGGCTATTAGGACGATCGAATATGATCTGTCCTCATTAGGGAACTCGTTTCCCTGAACTTCCCTATTCTCCTTGCACAAGGGAATTAAGAACCGAACAGTTCTTCCTTAGGCTTCCGTACGAAGCCATTACTCGGGCAGTCTCCATCCTGTTGAGGAACAGGGTATAGGTCTGTTCCTTCAGTCATGGCCACGAAGGGTGACTTTTGACCATGATGCCCTCTTGGTGACGTCAGCCCTTAGGGCTATACCACTTCCTGCTTAAGCGAAGTTGGTACTTTGGACGCTTTCTGCAAAAATGCAGTTTTATCCGCGAGATCAAGCTTCATCGAAGCTATCGCCTTGCTGGCCTTGCTCGCTGAGCGAGGCTATGCCTTAGTGGATTTTTTATGTCTTCGTATCCACTTGATTGTTGAACTAATAATAGTTCATTTCTGTCTTTGCAGTGCATTACGCTCCCGATCTCCTGAGCAGTCTGTTTGGGCTGACCAGTGGAGCAGATGGTAACCTCAGCCTGCAATTCCATGGACAGGCTTCTTTGTTCAGTGAGCGGAGCTCCCTCGTCCGGGATACACTCATCCAAGGCGGTCATCCGCAGACCACGCGGAGTATCTTGACCACGGCTCCTCTTGAGGATGTTGACCGTCGGACATACAGAAAGCCTGACTTTATGTTCGGGGATGCCGCATCCGATCCCGATCGCCAGTTGCAGGCAGGCGAGGGACAATGGATCTTTCAACTGGATGGCGAGAAGTTTTACCTTCCGTCGACTAAGCGGCACTTTCCTTTGTCTTCTTTCGTGAATGTGACTCAGGCTCGGAAGATGGCGTGGGGCGTAAGCCGAAGCGTCGAATCCGTCCATGTTGGGAGATTGACCTTTCAGTCCGGCTATTCGAGGGCGGCCCTCCCCTCAGCATAATGGGGCTATACCCTGGGAAGGTATCGCGGGAACTTCCAGTGGGAGAGAACCGGCTGTGGCGCAGACCTTTGGCACTCAATTCTGCGCAGTTGACGGGAACTATCCTGCAACTGACTTCAGGGCTCCCGGTTGGGTTCATCCTCCTAAGACATGGTGGGCGGAGTTGACCAACTACATCCTTGCTCACTTCGAGGAGGACTTAGAGGAGCTGAACCTCTATGAGGCCGTCAGGGCGACCTGCTACGGCATTGAGATGAAGGTGGCGTGCTTCTACGCCATCCTTGAGTTGTACTGCCCGGCTTCGGGGACCTTCTTCACCCCGGTTGGCGAGTTGGGCATGGCTTTGCATGAGATGTGGGAAATCTCTGCTCTGCCTTCGGGTCTCTTCCATACGAAGAGTACTTTCCCTGTGAGGCGGAGTTGGCTATTCTGGAGAAGCAAGAGCCTGCTCTGCTCGAGACTTATCGGGAGTTGATGTGTCACTTGCATATCTGTTCCAGCATCCACGGTGGTGGCAAGGGTAGCTCGAAGAGCTTAAAGAGCTGGGGAAGTTACCTGTTCCCAGACATGAAGAATGCTCTTGAAGCAGCTCATCGCGGAGTTGCTGATGGCGATATTGTTGAAAGGATGGAGATGTGTCTCCAAAGGGATATGGTCGTAACAGAAGACGCTGGTCCCTATGAGAAGGGTGATACCCTTCGGAGCTTTCACCATCAGGCCCGTCGGCCTATGTCTCGAAAGGCGCTGCTGGCCGGTTTCTTAACCGTCTGGTTAAAGAAGTGTGTTGTGCCTTCTTCCTCGGGTGACATCGTCCACCCGAATGTTCTGCTACCCGCCGTTCGCTTGGCCCATGGCCACCGTCTGGGTCTTCTCCCAGCCATGGTATGCTGTATTTAAAGAGGCCTTCGCGCACTAACGGAGGCTTTCTGCAGGCCGCCGGCGACAAGACGTGGGAAGAGTGCTATCCTTCCTTGCGATGGACCCAATCCTAGGGTGGGTCTGCCGTACACCTACTTGATGGCGTGGTTCGCCTTACACTGCCCTACTTTGATTGGAGCTGGGGAAGACCCTCCGCAAGGTGTTCGAACGGCGCTTCTCCGCCGGTTTGAAGGCTGTTCTTGGATGAAAACCTACGTGGCCGAGGCCCGTAAGTTAGTGCGTCGTCATGACGCTTATAGCCTGTTCCGCTGTTTTTCTCGCATTCGGGGTGCAGGATACAACGAGGAATTCCGAGATGCGGAGTCAGGGCGGTCTCCCATGAGTCGGGGCGTTTTCGAGTGGCTGGTCAGCATCCGGCCCTCGCACTTGCTGTACAGGAGTGGGGATACCTACTACCTGGAACCCTACGTCCCGAGTCGATTTGCCCGCCAATTCGGGTACGACCAGCTGTATGTGGGCAACCCCAATTCGGACCTGACTTTCATGGGGAGTCTTATTGATGGGGCCCGTGCCTGGCGGTTCTTCACTGCGGATGGCACTGGGGCGTGGCTACGCACGCCGCTGCAGGATCCCGGCCTCTCGACGACCCTGTGCTTTTGCCAGTGGTACGCGGCTTCCAACTCCACACCTCCTGGATTTAACGCCAACAGTTCGGGTGTGAAGTTAATCTCTCAGCGACTGAGGCGGAAAGCCTCTGATAAGAGAGAAGGCAAACGGGTTCGTGTCCCCGGCTTGGAAGAATTCATCGCTGTGGATGACAGCGAGGCTTCTGATGCATGGAGCCCTCGCTTCGAGATGGGGGCTGGAGCTGATACTCCTGCGGCTGGCTCTAGTGTGGTGGGGACGTCTTCCCCACGACGTGCGGGAGAAGTGGAAGGAGAAGATTCTGACGTCCACTTCAAGAGGAAGCGGGCAGGTAGCGGATCTCGTAGGAAGTCATTGGCGAAGAAGCCCCGTCGCCAAGCTCCTACGATTGTCGTAGAGGGTTACCCCTCTACAGCGATTCCTCCTGCTGCCGCATTAGCAGCTGAACCGTCGGTTGCTGAACCGACTAGTGGTGAATTCGCTCTAGGTCTGGGTGAGGTTACCCTTGTTCATATAATGCTTTTGGTGTGTTCGGAATAACTCATCCTTTGCTTCTTGTTGCAGGAGCCGAGACGGCTAGAGGATAAGGGGAACATTATGATCCCCTATTCACTTATGGGGCTGAAGCTGGTCCCTGTGCCCTTCCGGGGAGTCTGGAGGTGATGTGGCCAACATCGGTCCTTCAGGCGTTGGGACTTCTAAAGGAAGTCCTGAGGCATCGAGCTCTATCGGGTGGTCCACAGGATACTCGGCCAGTGAAAACGAGCCGGCTATTCGTGTTGATTCTGCCAAAAATTTTCCCATGGAGCCTCTGGACACTGGTGCGGCCGACGAGATGTTCGAGGCAACATCATCCTTTGGTATTGTCGTACCCTCTTGGCTTCTTCTGTGTATAGTGTCCCGACTAACCACAGTCTTGTTACAGGTGTTCGGCCTCAAGATGCGTCAGCTTCAGGGGAGCCAGTAGATCTTCCTGAGGGATCGAGGGGTGACATGAGCACTTCGGCCACGGCGGATGCTGCTGTGTTGGACGCGCTGTATGGCGACCTTCCTTCTTATCAGCCTAAATCAGCTGAAAGACCGGAGGTTGAAGGGACGACAGTTCCGGAGGTATCCTCACTCCCAATCACATCAACAAGTGAGGTGCGGACTGTTTTGCCGAGTGCGGCACTGAGGGTGATCGTAAGCCCTACTTCTCCAACCCTGGTGGTTGAGCCTGCTGCCCAAGAGGTGGTTACCAGTCCTACCTCCGCGGTGGCTGGCGTGCTGGTTTCGATGAGGACTCCGCCAAGATCGTCTTCGGCTAGTCCTGCTGCTATCAGTGTTCCCGCTGCTTCTTCTGCGACGGCATCGACCAGGCTAGTGGACTATTCTGAGGTTGCCTCCCTGCCCGAAATGGCTGAGGCCGAGAATGATTACATAGGCGACCTGGTCGATAGCTTTTATAAAAGCTTGGAGCGAACCATCACCCTAGTTTTGAAGGGCTCGCCTGTACTATTCTCAAAGCTGAAGGTGGTCCTCTCCCGTGATATTGAGAGCATTCGAGACTTTGAGGGGTACCATCAGGCTACTGCTTTAGAACTCCTGGTGGATGAACTTGAGAAGGCTGTAGAGGAGTGGCGCCGTCTCTATCGCTCAGACCCGGCGTCCTTAGCTGACGAGCAGCTCGCTTGTCTTGTTGCCCGAAAGCACGAGGCCCGGCTTGCCGCTCAAGAGGTTGCTAAGGCCGTCTCTTCTGATTTGAAATCCTTGGAAACAAGGTAAGCGGAGGTTGGAAGTGCAATTGACGCCTCCACTAGTGCTCTTCTTGGCGCTGAGGATAAGATTGCGAAGGCTGAGGAGATGATCAGGAAAGCAAATCTCCTCTTATCCAAGGCCATACCGGTGCGTCTTGAGGAAACTGCGCGGCTTGAAGTGCTCAGAGCTCAGAGTGAGGAGTTTGCGCGGCAGGAGTTGTCACAGAGGGCAACTTTGGCGGAAGTTGAAGCTCGTCTGGCCCAGGCGGTGGACTTTGATGAGGCTGAGCTGAGGTCACAGGCGCTCGCCCAGGCTGCTGATGACAGGAAGACGAGGCTGAATGCCCTCGGAGAGCGGCTTAGATCGTACATTGTACGCTTGTAGGTCGTTGTATACGTGCCTCCATGTGTCCCCATCTTTTGGAATTAATGGAAATTCTTTCTTTTGTTTTGGCTTCTGTCGAATCTCCAATCTTGTTCTTACTTGAGGACGTAATCTTTGAGACGTGGCTATCCGTCGGTTCAGAGGTCGCAATGACATAACCGATTAAGATGTCAGCAATCTCGAGGTTAGCCCTTTGCGGGGCTGAAGGGGAGATACTTGCCTTTTATAAATGTCAGCAAGCATCGGTGAGTCCTGTCTTTTGTAAATGTCAACAGGGCTCGGAGTTGAGACTTAGTTGTCTGCTGGTTCAGAGGTCGCAATGACATAACCGGATGAGACGCCACCAAGCTTCAAAATTGGTGATACTCGTCTTTTGTAAATGTCAACGAGTATCGAGACCTGTCTTTTGTAAATGTCAACAGGGCTCGGAGTTGAGACTTAGTTGTCTGCTGGTTCAGAGGTCGCAATGACATAACCGGGTGAGACGCCACCAAGCTTCAAAAATTGGTGATACTCGTCTTTTGTAGATGTTAACGAGTATCGAGACCTATCTTTTGTAAATGTCAACAGGGCTCGGAGTTGAGACTTAGTTGTCTGTTGGTTCAGAGGTCGCAATGACATAACCGGGTGAGACGCCACCAAGCTTCAAAAATTGGTGATACTCGTCTTTTGTAGATGTCAACGAGTATCGAGACCTGTCTTTTGTAAATGTCAACAGGGCTCAAGGTTGAGACTTAGCTGTCTGCTGGTTCAGAGGTCGCAATGACATAACCGATTGAGACGCCACCAAGCTTCAAAAATTGGTGATACTCGTCTTTTGTAGATGTCAACGAGTATCGAGACCTGTCTTTTGTAAATGTCAACAGGGCTCGGAGTTGAGACTTAGTTGTCTGCTGGTTCAGAGGTCGCAATGACATAACCGGATGAGACGCCACCAAGCTTCAAAAATTGGTGATACTCGTCTTTTGTAGATGTCAACGAGTATCGAGACCTGTTTTTTGTAAATGTCAACAGGGCTCGGAGTTGAGACTTAGCTGTCTTCTGGTTCAGAGGTCGCAATGACATAACCAATTGAGACGCTACTAAGCTCAATGGTAGATGAAACTTGGTTATCTGCCAGTTCAGAGGTCGCAATGACATAACTGGTTGAGAAGCCACCAAGCTTCAAAATAGGTGATACTCGTCTTTTGTAAATGTCAACGAGTATCGAGACCTGTCTTTTGTAGATGTCAACAGGGCTCAGAATTGAGACTTGTCTTTTGTAAATGTCAACAAGCTCAAAATTGGTGATACTTATCTTTTGTAAATGTCAATAAGTATCGAGACCTGTCTTTTGTAAATGTCAACAGGGCTCAGGGTTGAGACTTGGCTGTCTGCTGGTTCAGAGGTCGCAATGACATAACCGGATGAGACGCCACAAAGCTTCAAAATTTGGTGATACTCGTCTTTTGTAAATGTCAACGAGTATCGAGACCTGTCTTTTGTAGATGTCAACAGGGCTCAAGGTTGAGACTTGTCTTTTGTAAATGTCAACAAGCTCGAAATTGGTGATACTTATCTTTTGTAAATGTCAATAAGTATCGAGTTTGTAGTGGAGTTTGGAATAAGGTCTCGCTTTCACTGGGAGAAACGAGGGGACTGCTGTCATAGGTTTAATGTTAACATAACAGCGGAATGCATATGTGGTCTTACCATTCTATGGATGAGAATTGGTAAGTGATTTTGGAGGTCTCGTTCTCACGAGGAGAAATGAGGGGACTGCTGTCATAGGTTTAATGTTAACATAACAGCGGAATATATGTGGCCTTACCATCCTATGGATGAGAATTGGTAAGTGATTATGGAGAGGAAATCAAATGGGAACTGGTCCCTTAGGATTTTTAGCAAACCCCCAGCTGTCAACGGGTTTGATATGCCTTTACCAACTACCGTTTGAATTGGGCTAGCCATGCTATTCCCCTCAGCATGATGAGTTGTCGAGGACTTATGTTGGGCTTACAGGCCAACATTTTCCTCTATCCTTAATCGTTAAGGATATTGGATTATTGGGTTAATGTCTGCATAACCCTGACTCTCCTTTAGGATAACTGGTGCACGGCCAGGTTCCTGTCGGTTTATGGCTGTATGACCTCACTTGGAGGAAGAGAAAGGCTCTCTTTGTGTGTGCTTCGGGCACGGAGATCTTGATCAGAGGTGCAGTGTTAACTTGATCAAGAGAAGGATCCTTGATTAAGGATAATACTTCTTTAAGAACTTGCCATTAATCGGCATCATGAGTAGCTCGCCCTCTGCAGTCGTGAGGCGGTATGCTCCATTTGAATAGACTGTTTCTATCACAAACGGTCCTTCCCATTTAGGCTGAAATTTGCCTTTGGTCTTGTGCGTCATAATCATCGGTCGTCTGACGGCTAAGACCAGGTCTCCTTTCTGGAAGACTCTCTGTTTGACCTTCTTATTGAAGGCTTTTGAGATTCGAGCTTGATATAGCTCGATATGCTGCTGAGCTTGTAGTCGCTTCTCGTCTAAAGCTTCGAGCTCTTGAAGGCGTAGGCGATCATTGTCCTCTGATGTGGTTTTAGTAATCAGAGCTACACGCAACGATGGCATCTGGATTTCCAATGGGAGGACTGCTTCGCACCCATATACCAGGAAAAAAGGCGTATTGCCCGTCGGTGTCCGCACCGTGGTTCGGTAGGCCCAAAGACATTCACTGAGCTTTTCGTCCCAATCTCGCTTATTCGAGGAGACGAATTTCTTGAGTAGCTTAATGATTGTTTTGTTGAATGCTTCCGCCAAACCATTGGCAGCAGGATTATAGGCAGTTGAAGTCACATTCTGAATTCGGTATTTATCGCAGAACCGATAGAATACTTGGCTTATGAATTGGGGACCGTTGTCGTGGATGATCCGCCTAGGGACACCAAATCGATGGATGACATGATGTTTGATAAAGTGAACCACATTAGAGGTTTTGACTTCGGCCAATGGTATAGCCTCCGCCCACTTTGAGAAGTAATCGGTTATTGTTAGGATAAACCGGTGACCTCTTGTCGAAGAAGGGCTGATTGGCCCTACGATGTCTATTCCCCATGCTTCAAATGGCCATGAAGCAACAGTCGGGTGGAGCAGCTCCGAGGGCTGGTGTATGAAGTCTGCATGAATCTGACATGCTTTACACCTTCGTGCATATTGGATGGCGTCGGCTATCATAGTTGGCCAATAATATCCCAGCCTATGCAACCTGTCTTTAAGCTTTGGACCTGGCTGATGAGCTCCACAAGTGCCATCGTGCGCTTCTTGAAGCGCTTCCTGTGCCTCTGAATGAGAAAGGCAACGGAGGAGAACACCGTCATATGAACGACGGTAAAGTGTCTTCAAAGTCGGATCGTAGTAGAAACGGAGGGACCTTCGTCTAATAGATGCCGCTTCTTTAGGATTGTCTGGAAGCAGACCGTGCAGAACATAGTCGATGAGGGGAAAGCGCCAATCCCTCGGTTCAAGATCCGTGGAGACATTATAGACTTCTCGAATTGTTAGCATGTGCTTGGAGCATACAAGATGTCGAGTTGCGACTGTGAGGTGATACTCGGTGTCGGCTGGCAAGGCTAGTGTTGTCGCTAATGCAGCAAGAGCGTCCGCCTTGGTATTCTGAGATCGAGACACATGCCCGATGTAGAAACCTTCAAATAGGTTAGCCAATTCGATGGCCGTATGGTAATAAGGCACCAAGTCCTCATGGCGGACCTCGTATTCGCCTTTAACCTGATTGATGATCAGTTTTGAATCGCCATAAGCTTCGAGGTAGCGTACCCCCATTCCATGGGCGAGCTGAAGGCCAATGAGCAGAGCATTGTATTCCGCTACATTGTTGGAGCACGATTCTGTCAAAGAAAATGCTCTGGGAAGAACATGGTTCTGCGGGGAGATAAACACAACCCCCACTCCGGCAATAATCTTGCCTTTAGGGCCCATTCGCGATGCTCCATCAAAGAACATCTGCCACACTTCCTCTTCTGAGGTTGCATAAGACTCGAAGACTTCATCAGGGATATCTTCGTGAAGTTTTGAATGCTCCGGAACTGGATGAGCAGCCAAGAACTCTGCAAGGGCCTGGCCTTTAACCGCCTTCTGAGGCGTGAAGATCATGTCGTATTGAGACAATAAAAGTGCCCACTTAGCCAGTCTTGAATTCAATGATCCTGGCTTCGTCATAAGAAGACGCAATGGGTTTACTCTGGAGATGACATGTATGGTCTGGCCGACCAAATAATGTTGTATCTTCTGAACAGCGAAGACGAGAGCTAAACACTCTTTCTCGATAGGGTTGTAGCGAGATTCCGCTGTACGTCTCGGACGAGGTCTGGATGTATCCACATGACTTCTCCTGTCTCCAATGTTAAGGGAACAAGACCCTTATTGTTTTGAGCTGTAGCTGGAAGATGCTTGACTTCCAACCGTGGCGCAGGGACGGAATAAGTCCCGTCAGGAACTGTGATCTTTGGGGCTTTGCCGAACTCAAGAGTCACCATATTGGCAGTGACTTTCTTTTGCTCCGTCTTCAACGTCAGAACTCCGGCATCGACCAAGGCTTGAATTCTATCCTTGAGGACATAGCACTTGTCAGTAGGATGGTGGACCATCCTGTGGTAGAGGCAGTATTTAGGGTCGTTTGTGCGCCCTATCTCATTGGGACGCCGCACATCTGGCAGCTTCATTTTGTTCCCTTTGTGGAGCAGATGGAATATGGTGACCACCTGATCGTCTTTGAACGAGTACTGCTTTGGAGGGAACTTAGACTCCTGGCTGTTGAAGCCGCTCTTCTTGGCCTTCGACTGCACATCTCCGGATAACTCCACAGACATAGTCTCTTTGCCTTTAGCTTGAGAAGATTGCGGTAGATCGCTACGACCTTTGTTGTTCATCCCCCATTTGCCTCTAGGGGCGGATGGTTCGAACTTCTTAGCCGACTTCTCGGCTATCTCAGCTTGTTCGACCAATTCCTTCCAAGTGTGGGCTTTGACAGCCCCCATGCGAACTTCGACTTGGTCTAGGAAGTTGTGTCTGCATGTCTGTAAGAGCATGGGCAATGGCATCCCTGCTGGGCACATTAAGGATAAGTTTCTGAACCGTTCAATGTAGTCACGGACAGATTCGCCCTTCCTCTGCACAGTGGAGAGGAGCTTGTCCATGGTCACTTCGGTATCGTCCTCATAGAAACGAGAGAGGAACTGAGTTTCCAGGTCGATCCAGGAGTTGATAGAGCCCGGGGGAAGACTGCGAAACCAGTCAAATGCCACCCCCTTTAAGGTGCCAATGAAAAGCCTAGCCATGATGGCGTCATTGCTTATAACATTACCAGTCTGAGACCGGAAATAGTAGATGTGCTGATTTGGCGAGCTCTTTCCATCATAGGTATGCAGCGTTGGCGGTTTGAACTTCGGTGGATATGGCACCGAATCCCACTCCAGCGGATAAGGACGGACTGTCCCTACCTTCTTTAATTCATCCCTCTGAGCTAGGGATGCGATTTGAGCCTGGAGGCCCTTGAGGACTTCGGCGTCTAAGGAAGAACCCTCTTTGGATTTCTCCGTCTTTGGTTGCTCATTGCTGAAGTGTTCCTCTTCATCGTGATTGCTCCCGGCATCATTGTTATTCCGGTTACTGAGGAGTTGAGCGAGCATCTGTTGAATATTGTCCAGAGCCTCTTGCTGAGTCTTGAAAGTTTGCTCCTGAGCTTCCAGGCGCCGACGAAGATCGTCGTTGACGTTATCAGCCATATTGACTGATGCTCTGTCTGTTCGCACCGAACTGACGGTCGCCGAGGAGGCATACCCACTGTCTTCATCTTCTCCGTCCGATGATTGGAGTGATCTCCTGGGCTGTGACGAGGCTAGGGCCGTCGAGGAAGAAGGCTGTTCATAAGTGTAGGGTATCGCCACCCTGGATCTGGTGTTTCAGAAAACACCTTCCTCATGCACCAAGACTTCGCCTAAGCCTGGGCTGTAGTCTGGATCTGGGGACTCTTGTCCTCTTCCGGTCATGTTGACGGATGCGGAGGGTAGATCTCGCGAGATTCTCCTTTTGCGATGTTTCACCGGGATTTGTACCGATAGTCGATCAAAAACTGACTGTCGTCTTGGAGGCGTGGCGGACATTGATCCCAGCCGGCAATGGACCGAGTGGAGTGTCAGCAGTTGACATCCCCTGTGTTGGCAATAGGGGGAAGAGGTTTGTCTATCTGTCAACAATTTCCTCAAATCGAACCCGGTTGGGTCCCTGCAATCGAGCGCAAAGGCT
The DNA here is from genome assembly GCA_038442645.1 of Agave tequilana. Taxonomy (NCBI): domain Eukaryota; kingdom Viridiplantae; phylum Streptophyta; class Magnoliopsida; order Asparagales; family Asparagaceae; genus Agave; species Agave tequilana. Next base: position 35,912 of record JAVJIF010008775.1, read on the forward strand.
CTTTTGGATCGCACATAGGGCGATGTCTTGCTTCTTTTATCCCTGCAGAAGGGATTAGCACTGAATAGTGCTTTGGTTCTAGCTTCGCCATTAGACGCGAACTTAGTGCTTGACGCACTGGAAAGCGGAGCACGCTGCGGTGCTTTACCCGCTATGCTGCTGCGAAGGGAATTGGCTTTAGACAGTACTTTGGCTTCGGCTTTGAGGTCATGAACCCTGCGCGTACGCTGTGGTATAGTAGCTTCGCTCATGAGAACGAGGCCGGCGCGAGGCATCGCTGCCCTTGAATTGGACGACGGTATGATTGCCGTCGTAACTTTATGATTGGAGCAGACAGGCATCTTGCCTTTTTCTTCGCGGGAGAGGCGCGGTTTAGGCGTTGCTACGCCTGAAGCTTCGGTCGAAGACTTCTGTTTAGGCTTCCATGCCAGCCTTGGCAGAGGAGACTTAGGTTCGCAAAGAACCTAATTTGCCACACACGAGGTTGAGGGGTGTCGGCAGAATTCTGCTTCCGGTTTCTGATTTGAAGCCTTGGCCGTGGAAACCTTCCTATGCTTCCGTGCTCGAAGCATTGGGCCACTCCCAGAGAGGACTTCTTCAAATCTTTCTTGATCGAACTGAATCACCAAGTTCTCACAGGTAAAGGAATCAGACTGCGGACGTGCTCCCTTGTTGCGCCAAATAACCGCAGTAGGTCCGTAGAGAACCTTTTCAGTCTCCGTAGAGACTTTCCTTGAAGATTTAGCCAGAGGAGCTATGGCTGCACCGGCTTTTCTGAATTCAGAGTTAGACCCGAAGGTCTGTTCGTCGCATTGCGACACTTGATTCTCGGCAGTGGAGAATTTCGTCCCCAGCGGAGTTGCCATCTTGTTTTCCATTATGTTTGCAAAGGGGGAAAACTTACAAAAAAGAGTTGAGGAGCTAAATTACAAGTATTCTTAAAAAGATTACAAGTAGATCTCCTCAGAGATTCTGGAGAAGTGTGTCGATAGGAGTCTGGTCAGCGCGCGACCACTTTGTCCCTTTTACGATGCGAGCGATGAGATTCCCTTCTCACCTGGTTCGGGGAATCAGAGAACAGAAGGTTGGTAGAACCCTCTTGCTGCTTCTCAAAATCGCCTTCAATAAGGAATTCCTTCTCGCCTGGTTCCGGAGATTCCTTGAGAAGAAGGACGATGTTAGGGTATCAACACCCTGGATAGAGAAAGCAATTCTCTAAAAGGTCTCTGAATTCGAGAGCGCACGGTGCCTATGAAGAAGCCTCTGCTTGTGGAGTCCTCTTTTCTCCGATTGATCGATCTATATATCTCTCTGTACCCCTGGCGGGTTATTTATAGGGAGAGCAAGGGTATAACCGTCCCTTGAAGATATGGAAACAGATTGAATCGAATCTGTTTAAATCTAGAAAGTAGCCTTGCTGCGAGGCTAAGATCAGCTTCTGCGAAGCTAGAATTGGCAGGTCGGTTGATCTTCTTAATCCTTTCCATATCGTTGGAGGATTTCCCCTGATCTTCTTACTCGTTTTAGAAGAGTCAAGAGATTGTGGCAATCAACTGCCAAATTTGATCTCTGATTTGATCTTAATTGGATTTGATCTGATTGGATCCGATCTCATCCGGAGATTTGATTGGTCAAAGGTTGACCATAGAAGACCAATGGTGGCGCTGCCCGCATTGGGTTCGTAGCGGAGCTAGAGGCAATTCTTGGCGAAGTCCGAAAAAGAGTCTTTTCGGCGAAGCTGTCAGTTGGCTTCTTGGCGAGGCTTGGATGATTTTAGCCTCTCAAGCGAGGCTATCCCTTTGGGCTCGTGTGATGCTAAGTGCTAGCACCTTAGACCTGCTGAGGTCGGTTTAGAAACAATCCGGGTTCACTGTCTGCTTGCTGGATTAGTAGAGTCCAAGTTGCTTCCTTGTCCCTCGGAGATGGGTGAAGGCTGGTCTTCAGCTCGTCTGTCACTTGTCTTTTGTAAATGTCAACAAGTTTAGACATTGTTCGGACCAATAAGAATCTTGTCTTTTTTAAGTGTCAACAGTCACTAAATGCGGAATTAAAAACTTATTAAACTAAACACCAAGTTTAACACAAGAGTGTAGCCGAATTCCCCGTGAAGGGCTCTGGACTAACTCCTCAAGATTCCTCTAGATAAGAGTTGAGGTGCCGCGTTGGCTCTCTTGGTTGAATACAAGTGTTATCAAACAATCCCCAAGCATATAACAATTAAGCACAATATGAATATCAAGCATATAAAGATAAAGACAATAATAGTATGCAAGATATAAACAAGTAAGGGAGAGAGAAAAAGAGCAATCGCAAACACGGGAGCTTTGTTTCGAGTTTCGAGCACACTTGCTCTACATCCCCGCCTTCACACTTGAAGGATTTCCACTATAATCGATCCCACCGGATCACTCGGTGCCGCAACACCTACAAGCTCTTGGACTCCTTAGTCTCGTACACACCGCAAGCTCTCTAGCTCGTCGAGGTCGTACCTCAAATCAAGAGTTCACACACGAACTCGAAACCACCGCGAACACACTTGTCCGCCTCCTCAAAGAATAAGAAAGAAGTCTTTGGTGATCACAACACTTTGATCACCTAAAAACAATCTCACTACAACACTCTTATAGGATGAATATATTAATGGATAGCTCAAGTGTTTGTAAGAAAAACAAGGATGAGAGCGGTGGAGGAAAACTCAAGAAAACTCACTTTTAAACACTCTTGATAAACTCCCCTTTTGATTGGAAATATTTGCTCTTAATCAAGTGGAGGAAAACCTCTTGAAAGAGTAGGAAAAACTGGTGTAAAAACCCACTTCAAATCTTGTAGAAAACAGCCCCCAAATGCCCCAATTTATAGAGCTAGAAAAACTAGCCGTTGGGAGCCAGGTGGCCTGTCGGTCGACCGGCCAACGGTCAGATTTCTGACCGTTGAGCCATCGGTCGACTGGTCGGTCGACCGTGGCCAGGATACAGAGAGCACTGCTCTCTGTCCGGTCAACCGGTCGGTCGACTGGGGCCTTTCCAGAGAGCAGAGCTCTCTGGACGGTCGAACGGGTCGGTCGACCGGCCCTCCTGCCAGCACTGGCGTGCACGTCTGTGCACGTCGGTCGACCGTCCGGTCGACCGGCTGAAGCCAGGACAGACTATTTTGGGGATTAAAATGTTGGTCATTTTAGCTTTAATAAAATCTCATAAATTCACGAAAAATCTACAAAATTAGTTTCAATGTTATACTTTGATAAACAAACATGTTTGAACAAAATCAAGGCATGTTAAAAACAATTTGAACTATTTTTGTAACTTGGAAAATTTTGCTCAAAATAAAAACTGTATTTTTCCAAATTGGTTTTTCCAAAACTTGTTTTTTCAAAAACTTCACCAAATACAAAAACAAGATATTTAAACTCTATTAAAGCATAGTGTGTATGGATATGATCCACTACACAAACATGGTGAAATATCTATGTCTTTTACTTTAAGTACTAAACATGATTTTGGTTAAAACATATAAACTTGGAATACCAAAAACCAAACCGGTATTTTGTCAAATAAAAAATCTTTTCTAAAATAAAAAATCTTTTATAAAAAGACAACTAAATCTAGAGTGTGTGTGTATATGGATACTTGAGCAATCCACCAACTATTCTATCCTTTACATTTTATCTAAAAACAAAATCTTCTAAAAACAAACCTAGACACAAGTCTTCATGATGTCTTCATTTGAAGTCTTCTCATCTTCTTGACTTGGTCCAAACTGTGCTACCTCCAAAACTTGACTTTAAATCCTTTGTTGAAGCTGCACACTTACTAAGATCTTGATCATTAATTTGTCACTAATTAAACACAAGATCATTAGTACTATAACTACATAAGTTGATCATCATCAAAACTAGAGTGATGGGCCTTTGGGCCAACAAATTTTGCTTGCGATCCTATTTTTGTAAGTTTTCCCCTATTGAATTTTCAATGGAAAACATGTATATGATTGGAAAAATTTCAGAAAAAACCATAATTTTTTAGGGCAATTAATATTCTAAGGTATCACACATAGTTTTTAACTTTTTTCAGGTGCTGCTTTCTTGTTTGTCATCTTGATCAGATCTTATTTTATAAATTTAAATTTTGGTGTGGATGACTTAGAAGTTTATAACTCAAGATTACTGAAACTGAATTTGTTTTGAAAAACTCAGATTTTAGATCGGCAAATTTTTTTTAGGGAGGAATAGTTTCGGCTAGGTTAAAAGTAAAAATGAGGGTATTTTGGTCAATTTATAACTGTAAATTGATTGATGGTCATTTGAGCAAGATGTTTTATCTTTTTAGCTCCTAAACTCTGCCACAGGTTTCCGACTGAGATTTTGCCACGTCACGCAGGCTGAGAACTCTCTCAGCTGGCAACTGAGGTATAAAAACCCCATATATATCACTTCAGATTTTGAGCTATGAAAAAAGAAATTTACATGTATTTATTATTGTATAATATTTTCAAATATCATAATGATTATGAAATCACCTAGAGGGGGGTGAATAGGTGATAATGCTAATCTAGTGAACTTAATGCGGAATTTAAAAACTAATTGCAATTATGCTAAATGCAACCAACAAGAGATGCACACACAACCAAGCCAAGCATATAAATATGAGTGCACAATATGAAATGATGCAAGGCACAAAGTAAAGAGAGAGAGAGAGAGAGCCAAGGGATCAAGCGTAAACAACAAGATATGTTTCAAGGTTCGAGCACCTAGCTCTACATCCCCGCCTTCACCTAGAAGAATTTTTAATCCACTAGCTTGTCCACTAAGGACTCCCACAAAGGGAACCTCTACCGAGGATTTGGGGCAATCACAATTACAAGGAGTACTCAACTCCTCTCCTTACAAACACAACCTCCTCCTTGAGGCACAACTCCAAGTCTACCAACAATCACCTCACAACTTGAGGGATATACACAAAGCACCACAAAAATCACCTCACAACTTGAGGGATGCAAAACCAATACCAACTCAACCTCACCAAGAGGGAGCAAACACAATCTCAACCTCTACCTAAGAGGGAGCCAACCAACAAATAAAGATTACAACTTGGTGGTCTAACAACCACAAACAATTTTTTTCTCCCACAAAGATCCTATAGAATGAGATAGTAGATGTAGCTCAAGTGTGGAGAAAACCAAAGGAATGGAAATCAAAATCTCAAAGAAAATCCTTGGGAAAATCAAGAAACCAAGATAAAGAAGTTGAAGCAAATCACTTTTCCCAAAACCCTTTTCTGTGATTTTTCCAAACCCTAGAAAACACCAAATAGGTTGTTCAATTTAAAGCCCAAAAACTTATTTTGATTGCTGTGAAAACACTAGAGAGTCAGAAAAAATTCGCACAAAAAATCTTAGAGAAAACAGTCCATCAATGGGGTATTTATAGCCCCTAGAAAAATATAGCCATTGGCAGCAGATCTGTCAAAAATTGAACTACCGGTCGACCGGTCGGTCGACCGGCCAACGGTCGGATTTGACCGCTGGCAGCAACTGGTCGACCGGGTGGTCGACCGAAACAAACAGAGAGCTCTGCTCTCAGAGCCGGTCGACCGGCCAGTCGACCGGCCCTCTGTGTCTGCCAGACGTGCACAGGGTTGTGCACGTCGGTCGACCGTTCGGTCGACCGGCTTCTGGCTCGGTCGACCGTGCGGTCGACCGATCAAGCCTGTCAGGAACAGACTGGGTCTGAAAAACTGGGTAAAAATTATGTTAAAAAATATTTTAATAAATACTTAAAAATTCCCAAAAATAGTTTTATCATTTTGCATTGATATATAAACATGTGATAAAAATTTCAACTCAAATATCAAGCAATTTGATCTATTTTTGTATCTTGCAATTTTATCAAAATCAAAAACCGTATTTTCTAAAACTTGGATTTTTGAATAGAAAATACATTTTGTCCAAAACTCATCCAAATACAAAAACATGATATTTAAACATTTTGAAGCATGATGCATATGGATAGAAATCCAATATACATGAAACATATACATATCCATGTTTTAGACTTTAATTCTAGAAATATGTTTTGTTAGAAATACCAAAACATAAAACACATGAAATAGACTATCAAACTAAGTTTGTTTAAATAGTTGAAGCATGCATGTATATAGAACAAATCTAATATACATTAAACCATGTAAACTTGTTTTGATATAATATCTATTCATACAAACCAAGATCGGTTAAACTAAAAACCGAAAATCAAAACATGAAATGTGTGTGTTTTGTGAACTTGAGCATATCATACTATTCTAATCTTTACGAATTGGATCTAAAACACGAACTCTAAATTATGGTACCGATGTCTTCTTGTAGAGCGCTATCTCCAAGCCGACTCGATCCAAAACCTTATCCATCGAGCTTGACTCCAAAGAGTGCAATATGTGATCTTTATGCTCGCGCTCGGGAAACCCCATGTGAAAGACTTCAAGACTCATCTTGTTGAAGCAATCACCAACTAATATCTTGATTAATGATCTGGAACTAAAATCACAAGATAATTAGCACATATAACTACATGAGTTAATCATCGTCAAAACTAGAGTGGAAGGCCTTTGGGCCAACAATCTCCCCCTTTTTGATGATGACAAAACACATGGAGTTATATATGCATGGATTAAAGCTAAGCTTCAAAGAAGCTCCCCCTTAACTCATGCATAGGAAACAAACATAATATATATGCAATAAATATTAAACATGAAAATGCATAGACATGCATAAAACAATAAAGCATATAAACAAGTTAACAAAACTTATGCATAGAAACAAACATGCATATAAACTCAAATTCTTCTCCCTCTTTTTGTCAATCATCAATAAAGGGGTAAAGCACAACACAAAACTAAAATCTTCTCCCCCTTTTTGATTGAAACAAAGAATCAATAAAGGGTAAACTAAATATAATACCAATTAAGAATGTGTCAATGAAGAGCATATTGATACCAATTGAAAAACAAAATAATCTTGATAACAAATCAACATTTCGACATATCAATTGAAATCAAAATGAAAACATATACCAATTGAAAACGAAAATCTCAATACCAATTGATAAGTAAGCAAATAACCTACCAATTGAAAACAAACAATCTTGATACCAAATTGAAATTAAACAATACAAATTTTGAATTTCCTAAACATGCATCTTGATACCAATAGAAATTGTTATTCTTTAAAGTAAGAGATACCAATTGAATTTTTTTTTTTTTTACCAATTGAAATCAATATTTTCTATCATAAAGAAAGGGAGTGGAAATCAAATACCAATTGAAATATGAAATACAACTTTTCTCCCCCTTTATGAAATACCAACTAAACATATGCATAAGCTCGAATTAAGATACCAATTGAAAATTAAATCAATTGAAACAAAATTAAAACTCAAGCTCTAGCATAAACAAGATTTTGTGCTTCAAGATATAGGAATATAATAAGCACAACTAAACATGTATATGTATGAAAAGATAGATACCAATTGAAATTGATACCATTAGAATTGAGAACATACATACATGAAAACAATATATGAGTATATAAAAATGTTAATATTGATACCTATTGAAAGAATTCAATGATACCAATTGAAAACAACAATAAGGATCAAGTGTATATCTCATATAACCTAGCCTCCCTACACATGCACATGTTTAAAATGATTTTCAATATAAACATACATAGGCATGATCTCCCAACCAACCGCCCGTTGAAGGTAGGGTTTTCAAAAATAGATTTGAAAATAAGGTATGTTTGAACAGCTCTACCAAAGTGAAGAACACGAACTAGTTTAAATGGAAAAACTTGTTAACTAGTACGAAATCCTTCAAGTAAGGAATAAAAACAAAATAGTTTTTCATGAAGCACATGTAAATCACATGATCACTAAACACTGAAAATTCCATAAAGCCCATATCATACTCATGAAAACAAAGTCATGAGAAAACTAATAAAGTGAGTGAACAAGTGTAATGTGAAACATATCATCATGAAAATTGCAATTAAGCTCAAATTTTAATTCCTTAAAAACATGAAAACATGAAACACAAAAATTTTCATTAAAACAATCTATACTTCAAGGTATATGTATGTATTGTACAAACTAAGGTATACATACATATCCAAACACAACGAGTCCACAAAGATGTATGCATGAAGGCACGTGGCTCAAAAAGGATGTATATGTATAATCAATAGCATGGACAAGATAGACATATACATGAAGTTAAAACACATGATCATAAAAACACATCCAAAATGGGAATACACGTTTAAAATGCATGAATCATCAAAACTAGACTATACTAGTACATCTAATGGGTACAAATAAGCATTCAAGCACTAACATATATAGATTTACTTGTGGCCAACTATATGTACAAGTATAAATCCTAGTTTTAATGAAAACTAACAACTAAACATGTAATCAAATCATGAAGCATGAAACGGGTCAAAAATCATGATAAACATAAAAATGATCATTATACAATTCACATGCTATTAGAGTTATGATGTACATGATAGCTAAACAAGGGTGAGAACACAACATATGGGTCCATTTAAATATGGGTGATCTCTAAATCTATACATGCATGTCAATGGTCTAATAATCATGGCAATCAACATACTAATCAAAATATGAAGCATCAAAACAAAACATCATAAACATCCATATGATCTGTAATATCCCTAACCTAAAATATTGTATTTTTATTTTTTTTCTAAAGTATATATATTTTGATTTACTAATCATTTTATCAACTTAATTTATTATCTCCTTTTATCTCATCCTTCTTTTCTCTTGACCAAGCCCATTAGCCCATCCTACCAAGTCATACTTTGAATCTCCATCATTTTATTTTGGTCTTGATCCGAACAAAGCCCATAGGAGCCCAACCCATCAAGTCATTTTCATCATTCCTTCTCACCTTTTTCTTTTGTTTGTTAAGCCCAGCAAACAGCCCAGGCCTAAACCATATACCCAATACTTTTTCCAATTTGGATCCCATCCATCAACCCAAAACCCAATAACTTATCTATTTAATCTCCTAATCAACTAACCCTAACCCTAACCATAATCTCTCTCTTCTCCTCCTTATTCACACAGCCGCCTCCCCCTTTCTCTGGATCTAGCCACCAGAACCAGCGCCCAACCCACGCCTTGCGGATCTCTTCCTCCCGTCTCCTCCTCAGGCCGCAGCCCAGGCCACGCAACTCAGCAGCGAGCTCCACCTTCCACCTCTCCGTTGGCAGCCAGGCGCGCCCCCTTTCTTTTCTCCCTGGCGCACACCTCCAGCAGGCCAGGCGCCTCCTCCAGCCAGATCCAGCCCCTGCTGCGCCTCCCTCCGGCGAGATCCAGCCGCAGGCGCAGCAGCCTTGGCCGGATCTCCACCTCGCCGGAGTCCGGTATGCACAACACCTCCTCCAAGCCGCACACAACCCCCTCTCTCTCCCCTCCATGGCGCAGCAGCACCCAGGCTGCAGATCCAGCAGCTGGTCGGCCTCCTCTCCGGCGGCGCAACTAGCACGGAGCAGCAGCAGCTCCTCCAGGCCGCCCCCTACTCGGCCACCTCCCCTCCATCTCCACAGCAGCAAGAACAGCCGCAGCAGAGCTTCTCCCCATGGTGCCAAGGAGAAGGAAGGATTGGTACTAGGCGTGATTGGATTCTCAAGATTTGGCTGTTGGTTCTGTGATTGGCAGAGCTACAAGCAACTGGGTGATGATGAACCAAGACACCAGGAGAGCATACAACCAAGCACTTGGCCGAACCCCATGGTGCGTGAGCTTATTACTCCTCACTCTCATTATTTGTACAATTTATATGTGTTTTAGTATACATAGTATTATATAATTTCTTGTGGGAAATTCTTGTGTGTTGTTAGAGAATTGCATGGGTATTTGATTATTAATGTATGTGTATTTTATTTCATGTGCGGCAAAATCCTACTCCGAACCATTTTCAGGCTCTCCGCGGGATGCCGTTGATCGTCGTCGGCGAGCGCGAACGCGCCCCACGCCCTTCACGGCGAGTTGCTCTATCCAACGACACCCTCCGCGGCCCCGGATGCCTCCGTCGGAGCCTCCGTCGGCGTGCCGCAAATCACTCGGTTGTGTGAGTAATTTTCCCCCTTTCTATTTATTTCCTTTTTCATATATTATTTTGTGAATGCCTTTTTACATGCATGGGTGGAGTTTAATTAATGTATAGATATTTATAATTAATAATAGGTATTTATTAGATTGGACATGTATGTATGCGCATGGGTATACGTGTATATATTTACATAATATGTATGTATATGTATGCTTGTATACGTATGTGTACGTGTACGCGCATATGTTCGTTTGCACGTGTGGGTGTTTAGCGTGTATTTATAATTATTTGTATGTATTGGTTGCGTGTTACAGCATTTTAGATTTGTTCGGTGAGATCCGGACCAACAACAGCGACAACAACAACAAGGACAGCCGTACACCATCCAGACCGCCCCCATCTTCCCCGGGCGAGCAGCGAGTTCTCCTGATCCACGCCAAGTCGTCATCGGAGACTGGCACGGTGGCCTTCTCCAGCACCTTGGCTACCTTCCCATGCAGTCCGACAGCGAAGAGCGGCACCACAGCGACCGTAACGGCGACTCGCCCGGCGACGACCAGATTCCCCAATGTGAGTGTCTCTTCCTCCTTCTCTCTTTTATTAAGTGATCGCAGCTATTATTTTATATGTGATGTAATTGTTGAGTAGAATACTTAGATTACATGTTTATATGTGGAGATCGCCGAGCATGAAGGTGGAAGGTCATCTCCCGTCTATTTTTACATATTGGATGTTTAGGAACATGATATGCATGATTCTTGATACATGTTAGAACCCCCATGTTTGTCCTATGTATATCTAGAGTATTGTTGTAGACATATCAGGATGTAGCATGAGGGTAATTGAGATGGATATTGGTGGTAATGACTTGATCTAATAGAACTTAGATGCATGTATATGTTGTGATACCGAGTATTGGGATATCATGTTTGATCTTAATAGAAGTGTGAACCCTTGAGGATTCGGGAATCAGATTAAATTGTTAGAATGAGAGAGCTGAGCTTGATTATGGATATATGATGGAATGATAATTATTATATCAGATTCTTTGATGTATATTGATACTTGACGATCATGTAACTATTGGAATATGAGTTGGTTGTCATAACTTGGGATTGATCTGGACTTATATTATTCACATAGAATGATGATCAGTAATTAGACCTGACTTATTTAGTTGAGTAATTGAGGACATATCAGATATGACTGGATTAGTTGAGTTGTGTCTTAGATTGATCTTGAGTTAGAAGTACCCAGAATCTATATTCCTTTCATTGGAGCCTGACTGATATTGAGATGAGATGGACATTGTTGGCATTTGGGATCGGATAGATGATATGTTGTTGATGTTGAGTATCAAGAGTAGATATTCTAGACCATAAGTTATTTGAGGATGATTCCCTTACTTCGATATGATTCAGTATATGTTGACTTGATGACCTCGAGGACATACTATATACTTCATGATTAGTTATTGACTATTTCAGTTATCAGAGATGACTTATTATGATAGTGATCTACATTTTTGGAGTTTGATAATAGTTATTAATTGATCTCAGTTGTTAAGGGTATAGGATTAGAACATATTGGTGTTGAGGAGAGGACTAATTACAGATTCATTGATATGATAGTCACCGTTTTGGATTGCACTGATACGGACTGATACTTAGTGATTCATGAGAATTGCATTGAGACTATAAGTTGATGGATTAGTTATTGATATCTCTTTAGCATGGATGGATGAGATTATGATCAGCTTTAGTTAAGACTGTTTATTGAGCAGTAGCTAGACTGTTACTGTTATTTTATCCATGTTATTGAAGTTACTGGGAAATGATTGTTTGACCGTAACCACGGTACAGTTCTATTGTTCATCGTATACACGGTTACTGTTACTGTTACTGTTACTGATATTGTCCACCGTGTATACGATTACTGATTGACTGTTACTGTACTGATACTGTTACCGTCCAGTAGCATCCCAGTAATTGAAATGGCATAAGGTATTGATTGTTACTGATGGCATTACCTCACTGACTGTGCACTAGACACCTTTCACTGGACCTTGACATATGACTGTATCACTGTTACTTGACATCTGGACTCCTGTACTCGGTACCCATATCCCATGTACTATTGACCTGTTAATAGCACAGTCAAACCGGCGTCCGGCGGTTTGCCACCTGGTGTCGGGATTGACGAGGATGTATCCCACAATCGTGCTAGCGTCCGGCGGATCTTGAAAGGAACTAAGTGCCACGTGGAGCAAAGTGCCACACCATACACATGGTGGGGGCCACCTCTTGAATCCACGGGGGCCACCTCTAGAATCCTGTTTCCCTCAGAGCAAAGTGCCACACGGAGCAAAGTGCCACACCATACACATGGTGGGGGCCACCTCTTGAATCTGTGGGGGCCACCTCTTGAATCTGTAGGGCTATCTATTGTACGTGACGCCTGGTGTTAGCGTGATATTGCATTCTCAGTGCCTATTAGCATCCACACGCACTTGTATGATGATAACCCTAGGATACATGTTATTTGGTTCTCTTTCCCTATTCGAACAATGATACCCGCATATCGGAGTTCGGATGAGTTCTACTGGATGTGCGGGCTCCAGGGTGAACTGTCGGATGTTGTGGGACGCCGGTGGGAAAGTGACAAAGATAACGTAGAACATTACTGATTGTTATTGAATAAATTGAATGAACACATTGTGTTATACCCTGAATGGTTACCCTGCCTTATGACACATGACTGTATACATGATTGTAACCAGGACCATATGATTGTAACCAAGACCACATGATTGTAACTAGGACCAGACTTATGACCAGACTTGGATACCACTTTAGTGACATGTGATGGATACCTATTTGACATTGATTGCATATTTACAGTTGTGCCATTTGTCTGCTACCTGTATTCATGTTTTTATCATATGTGTTACTGTTCAGTTATTTATTGTGTTATTTAGTCTTTCTATCTGCAGTTGTTCTTACTATTATATATGCACATGGTTTCTTCTGCACGAGCTGTTTTCCCCTTTACACACACACTCATTATGGTCGCGTTCTGACGACCCTGGATTTGCACGTCCAGCTATTGGACGATTGTTTCTAATGTGCAGGTGTTTGATGAGGCGGTACGCTTTGCGAGGAGCTTGGGTCCTCTCCCTTTGATTCTGGTATACTTGCATTTTATTCTTGTTATTATTCTTTGATTCCTGTATATCACCTTTGACTTCTATTCAGCTGTCATTTCCTTCCTGTTATTCATTGCTATCATGTGTAGTCTTATATGTATTATTGCAGTGTTCTTTGATCATTATGCTTCCGATTTATAGCTTGTTCAGGTTACAATTTAGGCTTAGCGTATATATGTGGGATATTTTCCTCGCGTATATACGTTGCCATAACGTCTCCGTATCTTTAGGATCGGGGCGTTACATGATCATTATGACAAATACATGTGCATTAGATCTATAACATACATATTTGTTAAAAACAAGGTGAGAACACATAGACATAAATCCATATAAGCATGAAGTGTCTCAAATAACTAAACATGTATATTACTAATCTAATAAACATGTTATAAGCATAATGAACAATAAAACATTGCATGCTATAATAGATGAACATGAAAGGCATGCAAATAAAATGGGAGTAAGAGATTGTTACCAAACCAAAGAGGGCACATCTCCATATCTCCAAAACATGGTGGTCCTCTCCACCAAACTCCCCTTGAAAGTGATGCATCCAAATTGTTTTCTTTAAGCACGGAACGCATCCACTTCAAGGCATCGCCACTCTCACGTGATGCGAGAGCCACCACCTACATCAAAGATCAAAGAGGTGGTCTTTGGTACCCATTTTCTTTTGGGTCCACGGGGGTTAGTATCTTTTCTAACCCAAACAAAATTAGTTGCTAAATTTTCATCATATAAGCGATCATAGCAAAATCTAGTAAGGTGGCCTTTTCGACCACAATGTGTACATGTGTACACGTGAGCATACATGTGATGGTGGTGACCGTGGGAAGCATGTGTATGCCGTAATGAGTGTGCATGCAAAGATGGAACTTGATTCTTTCGAACCAAGGTTTCCAAACGTGTATGATTTGAAGTACATTGGCTCAAAGTTGAGCCCAAACATTCTACACTTTTCTTCAAAATATTTATGTCATTTTCAATGCTAGAAGATAAAGTGGAGCATGCAAAAGAAGTGCTAGGTGAAGCTACACTAGCATGGCAAACATGAGAATCTATATCTATTTTTAAAGATTCATTTTTCTTTAACACTAAATCCAATTCTTTTGTAACAAAATCAATTTCATTTTTCAAAGAAAGGTTATCTTTTAAAACAAAATCCAATTTTGAAGATAAAACCTCATTGTTTTTCACAACATCATCACAATCATTTTTGCCTTTTATAATATCAATCTCTTTTAAAGCAAGTTCTAGTTGAGATTTAAGTGAATCACGTTCACTAGTAATCTCTTCTTTCTCTTGCAAAATCATTTCAAAACTAGAACACAAATTCTTCATTTCTTCTTTTAAATCACAATGTTTCTTTTTCAAAGAGTCATGTTTTTCCATAAAATTTTCAAGCTTTTGAGCAAGTTCTAAATTTAAAGTTTGAACTTCTAAGCATCCATCACAATAAGAACTAGAGCTATCATCTAGTAGAGAATCCGATTGTACATCAAGGGAGTTCTTCCCTTGGACCATGAGGCAAAGCTCGTCGGACAAGTCTCTCCTAGATCTCCTTAACTTGTTGACAATCCTTGGAAGCTCCGGAGAAGTCAAAATGCTCCAAACTGCAAAAGCCGAATCATAGTGAGCAAAAACCGGTAAAAGATCATTATTAAGAGATGCTCTAAGTGTCTTAAAGGCTAATGCATTTGCCTTTTTATGCTTGCTACTATTTGGGAAGGATTCTTGTGTAGTGGCTTGATAAATTAGATGTCCTAGGCTTTTTAAATGACTACTCATCTTGGCCATCCAAATATCATGTCTAGAAAAGTCAAACAGAGGAGGGCTATCCATGAGTGCAAACTAAATGTGTGCAAATGAAAATGCAAATGAAGATTAGCAAACCAAGATCTCACTCCTAGGTGGTTAAACCTAAATATCAGGAGCGTAGGCTCTGATACCAATTGAAAACACCTAGAGGGGGTGAATAGGTGATAATGCTAATCTAGTGAACTTAATACGGAATTTAAAAACTAATTGCAATTATGCTAAATGCAACCAACAAGAGATGCACACACAACCAAGCCAAGCATATAAATATGAGTGCATAATATGAAATGATGCAAGGCACAAAGTAAAGAGAGAGAGAGAGAGCCAAGGGATCAAGCGTAAACAACAAGATATGTTTCGAGGTTCGAGCACCTAGCTCTACATCCCCGCATTCACCGAGAAGAATTTTCAATCCACTAGCTTGTCCACTAAGGACTCCCACAAAGGGAACCTCCACCGAGGATTTGGGGCAATCACAATTACAAGGAGTACCCAACTCCTCTCCTTACAAACACAACCTCCTCCTTGAGGCACAACTCCAAGCCAACCACCAATCACCTCACAACTTGAGGGATATACACAAAGCACCACAAAAATCACCTCACAACTTGAGGGATGCATAACCAATACCAACTCAACCTCACCAAGAGGGAGCAAACACAATCTCAACCTCTACCTAAGAGGGAGCCAACCAATAAATAAAGATTACAACTTGGTGGTCTAACAACCACAAACAATTTCTTTCTCCCACAAAGATCCTATAGAATGAGATAGTAGATGTAACTCAAGTGTGGAGAAAACCAAAGGAATGGAAATCAAAATCTCAAAGAAAATCCTTGGGAAAATCAAGAAACCAAGATAAAGAAGTTGAAGCAAATCACTTTTCCCAAAAACCCTTTTCTTTGATTTTTCCAAACCCTAGAAAACACCAAATAGATTGTTCAATTTAAAGCCCAAAAACTTATTTTGATTGCTGTGAAAACACTAGAGAGTCAGAAAAAATTCGCACAAAAAATCTTAGAGAAAACAGTCCATCAATGGGGTATTTATAGCCCCTAGAAAAATATAGCTGTTGGCAGCATATCTGCCAAAAATTGAACTACCGGTCGACCGGTCGGTCGACCGGCCAACGGTCGGATTTGACCGCTGGCAGCAACCGGTCGACTGGGCGGTCGACCGAAACAAACAGAGAGCTCTGCTCTCAGAGCCGGTCGACCGGCCCTCTGTGTCTGCCAGACGTGCACAGGGCTGTGCACGTCGGTCGACCGTTCGGTCGACCGGCTTCTGGCTCGGTCGACCGTGCGGTCGACCGATCAAGCCTGTCAGGCACAGACTGGGTCTGAAAAACTGGGTAAAAATTATGTTAAAAAATATTTTAATAAATACTTAAAAATCCCCAAAAATAGTTTTATCATTTTGCATTGATATATAAACATGTGATAAAAATTTCAACTCAAATATCAAGCAATTTGATCTATTTTTGTATCTTGCAATTTTATCAAAAATCAAAAACCGTATTTTCTAAAACTTGGATTTTTGAATAGAAAATACATTTTGTCCAAAACTCATCCAAATACAAAAACATGATATTTAAACATTTTGAAGCATGATGCATATGGATAGAAATCCAATATACATGAAACATATACATATCCATGTTTTTGACTTTAATTCCAGAAATATGTTTTGTTAGAAATACCAAAACATAAAACACATGAAATAGACTATCAAACTAAGTTTGTTTAAATAGTTGAAGCATGCATGTATATAGAACAAATCTAATATACATTAAACCATATAAACTTATTTTGATATAATATCTATTCATGCAAACCAAGATCGGTTAAACTAAAAACCGAAAACCAAATATGAAACGTGTGTGTTTGGTGAACTTGAGCATATCATACTATTCTAATCTTTACGAATTGGATCTAAAACACAAACTCTAAATTATGGTACCGATGTCTTCTTGTAGAGCGCTATCTCCAAGCCGACTCGATCCAAAACTTTATCTATCGAGCTTGACTCCAAAGAGTGCAATATGTGATCTTTATGCTCGCGCTCGGGAAACCCCATGTGAAAGACTTCAAGACTCATCTTGTTGAAGCAATCACCAACTAATATCTTGATTAATGATCTGGAACTAAAATCACAAGATAATTAGTATATATAACTGCATGAGTTAATCATCATTAAAACTATAGTGGAAGGCCTTTGGGCCAACAGATTACTTACAATTTTCAAAGCTAAAGAACTATAATTATTTGCTAAAATATGAACTATTTGCATGTACAGAGGAAAATTAAACGTTATATTCTTATCACTAGATGGAGGCAAAGATGATTTGTCCAAAGTGAAAATTCAGAGACTATTAATGAAATAAATAGTGAGGCAAATTAGGATGTTGCTATCCGGCAAGGAACCAATTTACAGCCATTTTATAAGATTAAAAAAATCCAATTTTTGACATTATCATTGTTTTCTAATAAAATGAAAATAGATGATAAAAATTTTTCTCTCAAGAACATGTTCAGTTATTAGAAATTTTATGATTTCATTATTGACTAGTTTGATCAGTTATTTGCATGGATTAAAATTATTATTTTGATAAAATAATATTTCATACTTGCTGTATTTCATCCCAATAGGGGGCCCTACGTAAAATGATAGATTATTTTGCATTAAACTCAAAAGATACAATGTCAACCAGGGCTCTATAGGTCCACTTTGATAAAGGGTGTCAGCATCTATACGTATGTGGTTGTGAAAAGTTAACCTCTGACTATCACTATTTGAAAATATAAAAGCTGTTAAGCGTATGTCAGACTCTGGACATTATAAAGTCCATATTAATAAAAGGACTCTTTCTAGGAGTGTAGTCTTAGAATCATCGAGGGAGACAGGGTTAAGCCCATAGTAGAGTTTACTGACAGCGGGAACCCAACCTACGTGATTGGGAGCTGGTTTCATGAAAGAGGTTCAATATGGTAGAAACAAACATGACTGATGATATTCGTGTGAAGCATCGACTCGGATATATTTATATCCTATGAGTAGCATTGTAGTTACTACCTCTTCTCTGTAATGATGATGCTCTTATAGTACAGCTGGATAAGATTGAGATAAACTCTTAATAAGTCCAACTAATGTAGTGTGGAGGATATAACATCCAGTTGTAGTACCTTTAGAGGACTTACCTACATGAGAGGAAGTGTGACAGCCGCGGTTGGGGGGCATGGCTGACCCTAGAAACTCTCATTAATCGGTTATTCTGAGCATGATCATTAACGCTCAACCCGCTCGCTCCATAAATGGAGACTTATTGTGTGTGTGTTTTATCAATATCTGAAAAAAAGGTTAGTTTCAGGCGTAGTTCACTATGTCTCTCAGATGACGATGAATTCACTAAGGAAGGTTTCATGCGTAGTCTACCTGTCCCGAATCACAGTATGATGCTGCCTAAATTTCATTCTTGTTTTATGATTTGATGATTTATTTTATTATACGTTACTGTTATTTTGTTTTATCTTTCTAGAAACTCAAGCTTTTAAGGGGGATTGCTGGATATTTTGTATTGAAAAGCTTGAATTCCCACTTGATTTTGAGGGGATCGTTGCAAATTTTAATAATATTGTACTTCATTGAGAATCATGTTTCTTAGCTTTGGTGTTTTGTATTTGACCAAACATAAAAACATTTTCTTCTTTAATTTGCTTGATCACCCAATTAAAGTGATTTTAATGTCCAACTTAATTGGTTAATTAAGATGAGATTTCAAATTAAAATATCAGACCTTATTTTCCAATTAACAGGGCTTTTAATTTTTCAATTAAAACATGGCTTAAAATTTCCAATTAATATTTGATTTAAAACTTGACTTAATTTCTTACCGTTTCATTGTTTTAATTTGGCTATCTAATATTTTCATTTATTTGATGTTAATTGGGGGGGGGGGGGGGGTTGGGTTGGGTTGGTTTGCACCTATAGAACCCTTCATCTCAACAAGAGGAAGAGTTCTTTATCTCTCTTCTCTCTCTCACATACATATTTCAACTTCACTAAAATGATTTCTTTTTCAAGAGTTTTATTGACGAATTACTGCTTCAAGTTTTCTTGCTGGTTTTTCTTTTTACATTTATTTTCGGGCAACAATTTTTTCATCTCAACAGAGGCCTGCTCTCCCGTCCAAAGGTAGGTGCTGGTAATTTATCAGGAGAGGCTTTTACCGCTAGGGGATGGGGCTAATTCAACGTCTGGATAAGAAGATAGGCCTACTGTCTTCTAGGGCAGTGTTTCATGACTGCTTACCCCAGACCAGCTTTTCCTTTCTTGATTTATTATTTATAAAAATATTTTATAATTAATAATTCATGTTTAGGGGTTTTTGAATGCTCGTTTAATTGCATGCTTAATTTTAAGAAATAGATATCTAAAATATCCAACACTAGCTAAACATTTTCCCTTGAAAAAAAAAACTACAAAGGAATCACCTAGAGAAAACATTTCCTGCATGCCCCCAAAAATCACAATTTATAGATTAGTAAAAATCCTCCCTACTTAAGAGGTTGCTAAAAATTGCACATACAACCTTTTTAGTTTGAACCAAAGCATCATTCTCATTATCCTCAGTACTTCGATTTGAAGCTCGAATTGATTGCTTAAGCTGTTTCCTCATGCGTTTTCCTTGAGTTCTTTAAGGGTTACACTGTTGTACAACAAGCAACTTTTTCAACATCAGTTTCAACATTTCAAACTCAACTACAAATGGATATTAGAATTTGCTCTATTTTTTAATATGATTATTCTCGCTAAAAAAAATTAGAATCAACCCCTTTTGTAACTACTAAGGCGCATTGCAGCTTAGAAATTTTTTATTTATAATTGTAGTTAGTGTAATTGAGTTTTTTTTGCAACTGTAGCGATAGTTAGGACAGTTGACAATTGTAACGAGTCAAGTAGGTGCAACTAACCATATTTGTAATTGCAGTTACAATTGTAAATCCAATTGCAGTGAAACAGACAGTCTCTTGCAAATATGACTGTTTCTTATCGAGTTCTGTAAGTGTTTATTTATATATAAAACATGATTGGGTTAATTTGAAAATTCTAGAAAAATTCAAAATCTCGCAGTTTCCATCGTTTTACGCTTAGTTATTCACTGCTTATTTACCACGGAAAAAAATGTAAAATTCCGACGGAGTTCTGGCAATTGACAAAAGCGTGCCGCAACGTTCCCATTTCCTAACTTCCACAAGAAACGGAAGACACCGTGGCTCACAAAATGCCAGCTCAGCATCTCGGAGAAAATTGGAGCAGTCCCACAAGCAACACCCACTCACAATACGACACCTGTCCCCGTTCAAAATTTTCTCCTCCCCAATTTTATTATTTCCACCAAAAAAAAACGAAAAAAAAAAAAATATCCCATCAAAACCGCCGAAGAATCTACTGAATCCCTGTACTCCTCCTCGCGCAATCACTCACTTCGCTCTCACGACACCATCGCTTCTTGAATTCTCACTCTATTTGAGAAAAAAATCAGAAGAGATAAAATCTGACCGGTTTGATTTTTGTTTGGGCGCGTTCGAATGGCGCAACTGCTGACGCCGGTTCGCGCGGCCGCAGTCCTCAAGTTCCAGGGCTCATCACCGGCGGCGATCGGTTCTGGTCACTGGGGGTGCAGGTTAGCGGGCAGCAGGAGATCGGGAGCCGATCGCCGCCGCCGCTGCAGGCGGAGGAGGGATGTTAGGGTCACCGCCGCCGCAGCAGAGGGCACGATCTCGTCGGAGGGGGGCGCCGATGACTACTATGCTGTTCTTGGCCTGGTAAATTTTTTTTCAGTTGTTTGTGATGCTTCTGTTGATCTCTTGAAATTATTTCAAAGTGTTATTGTTTGAAATTTAGAAAATTTCCTATGTCTTGAGTGAATCCAAGTATTCTGAAGATAGTTAAATAAATGAATAGAATTGGGGGACTAATGCCAATTAGTCGATAGAAGTTGCTATGTTTCTCATGGATTTACTCTAAATTTTTTTGCTAAAAATCCGACCTGTGCTTTGGCTGTCGCAAGATTTTTAGCTCTACATGTATGAAAGTTGTGATCTTTCAGAGGTGAAAAAAAGGTTAATGGTTAAAATAAACAGATACAAATACAAGCAAAATAAAATGAAATTAATGATCGAAAACTTTGTTGGAACTTTTTGTGGAGGAAAGCTGCATTTTATTCTTAATTTGAATACAACAACAACAACAACTAAAACATTTGTCCCAAGTATTTGGGTAGGCTACATGAACCAAAAGAGAATCACGCCAGATCGGGCACATAGATCAGCTTTCTCCACTCATTTCTATCGAGCAACTTTATTCTTAATTTGAATGCATGTTGAAATTGTATATAAGTCCTACTATCTCTTGTCTTTCCTTGCAAAGGATAAACTTTTTGAACCACTACTGCACGTTTTCTAACAGCATGCCTTGAACTTATAAGCTCTCACAACACAAGAGAGCGGTCATGAATCACTTGCATTGAAGTTATGTATGTATTTATTGACCAAGTTCTTCCGTGGATATTCATATTCAGTAGGTAATTTCTGGATCTCCTAAAATTTAACTAGTATCTCAAGACAAAATTTGAATTTCGGAATCAATATCTGTATCAGCTATAGGTCTATGGTATCAAAAATGGTAATATTAGGAATAACACACATTTTGTTGCCATAGTATTGGTCATATTGTTCGCTTCTTAAAAAAATAATAATCTAAAAGTCACTAAAATTTTCCCAAAAATATTAAGATAACTATCATATTTATGACACACACACACATATTTAGACTTGGCTACTTCCGGAAGGATTTGAGTATGAATCATTCCCACGCAAATTCAATGCTACATAATTTAAATATAAAGATCCATTCTATTGACGTTGATCTGCATTATTTGAAGTAACTATAAATAAAAAATTAAGTGTTTTGTAGTTTTCTTGTTCATGCATCAAGCAGACACAAAATGGACGGCCGAAAAGATCAATGACATTAGACATACATATTCTCGATCTGATCATTTAATTGTGATCTAAACATTTAAAATTACTCACACTAACTTTTATTAGGTTTCAAATATTCTATACCGTTAAGCTAAGCAACTCACTATTTTGACCGTTCATTTTATACCTACTTGATGAATAAGCAAAAAGTATTCAATACACTTAATTTTTGATTTTTATTTACTTTAATTAATGTACATCAACTTCAACAGAGTGAATCTTGTATTTGAATGTTGTAACATTGAATTGAGTGGGAATGATTCATGCTCAAATCCTTCCCAAAAGATCCTAGTCCATCTCTCTATCTATATATATAGACTTGACTACTTTCAGAAGGATTTGAGCATTTATCCTTTTCACTCAAATTTAATGCTATGACATTCAATTATAAGATTCACTCGTTGAAGTTAATCTGCATTATTTAAAGTAATTAAATTAAAAAATCAAATAAATATTTTATAGTTTTTTTGTCCATGCATCAAGTAGGCACAAAATGGATGACTGCAAGTAACATATTACGTAGATCTATGACTTTAGACATATAAATTCTCAATCCGACCATTTGATCTGATCTAACTATTTAAAAATTCTCACACACCAACTTTTGTTAGATTTCAAATATTCTACACCTTTAAACTAACCACCTCACTATTTCGGCTGTTCATTCTGCGCTTACTTGATGAATAAGTAAAAGGTATTCAAAACACTTAATTTTTTATTTTTAATCACTTTTAATAATGTAGATCAACTCCAACGTAGTGAATCTTCAATTTGAATGATCTACTATTGAATATGAATGGGAATGATTCATTTTCACATCCTTCTCAAAGGACCTAAGATCATTTCTCTATATCCTTCAAGTGTAGCCAGCACTCCAAGAGTCTAGACATCAAGCTAAAAGATTCAAATAAACTGACAGATTGTTGAGTGTATTGATAAAGGTTATATTTCAATAAATCTACTCCTTTTTCCCCCAAAAGATTCTTTCAGCAAATTTCTCTCTGTGAATGAGTTAAAGAGATTGATAGCTTGACATTGTGAGTTGATTTATAACTTAGAATCTTTGGATTCCACTTCTAATTTACTGTCATCTCACTATTCTTAAGAGACAAAGGATAATAGACACTGAAGCAACTTCTGAATGGTTAGATGCATATGAATAATCAGGTGATATGGATTGCGGGGCGTGAGACGAGAAGACTTAACTGTAATTCATCTTCTTTTTTCTTTTAAAGAATTGGAAAAAAAAAACTCAAACTGAAGAAAGCATTTTCTGGTGTCAGTTGATGACTTGATGTTGGTTTGATATCAAGTTAGCCCAAAACCTGATACTATATTAGCGATAAGTATTAGAATCAGGCTATATTTCTAACCTTGGCCAATAAGTATCAAAGACATACATAGATGTATCAGATGCTAATAAGTTAAGAATATAAAGCGTAATTGATGGGCTCACATTAGTTCAGTGAAGTTTGGAAACATAGCGGAGAGGAGAGGAGAAGAGAGAAGAAAGAGAAGAGAGGAAGGGAGAGGATTGAGAAAATAGAGTGCAAGGGCTTGAAACTCTAGGTTGCACCTCATGTGTATTTATATTAACATATGATGATAAGTACATCTACAGTTACTTGACTGTATCCACATTGAGAGAATAAAACTAATAACTCTAACGCCCTCTCAAGCTGGAGTATAGAGATTGAACATGCCCAACTTGCTAAAAAGCAAAAAAAATGAACTACGGGCAAGTGGTTTGGTGAGGATATTACGCAACTAATACTTAGACCAAATATAAAGAGTGACAATTTGCTTTTTTATCACCAAATCACGAATAAAATGACAATCCATCTCGATATACTTTGTGCGTTCATGAAATATCAGGTTAATAGGTATAGAAAATTGCTGATTGATTTCACATTTCATGTTCATATGGATACGAGTCATAATCCACATTTCATGAATAAGAGACCGCACCCACATCATCTTAGAGGCTATATGAGCCATAGCATGCTACTCAGCCTCTGTACTAGAACGAGCCATAACGGTCTGCTTTTTTACTACGCGTCACAAGATTCTATCAACACAAGTACAATAGCCAGAAGTAGACCTCTTATCACTACGATTACCTTCCTAATCAGCATCACTGGAGTTCGCCACTGTGAGCTTCTGTGATGATTTATACAACAAATCCTTTTTTGGTGCACCTTTTAAGTATCACAAAATACGAGAGATAGCCTCCCAATATGGCTGCCTAGGGGCTTGCATAAATTGACTAACTACTCTAACCGCATAGGTGATGTGTGGTCCTGTAACAAGAAGGTAAATAAGCTTTCCAATCAGCCATCTATATTGTCCAACATCCTCAATTAACTCTCCCATGTCAGAATCAAGCTTGACATGATAATTTATAGGAATATCAACGGGCCGAGAATTCAACATCCCTGTCTCTAAAAGCAAGTTCAAAACATACTTGCATTGCACAGATACATACCCATCTTAGACTGAGCAACCTCAATTTCAAGAAAATATCGAAGAGTTCCTAAATTTTTAGTATGAAACTAACGCTAAGGTAGGCCTCCAAATCTTCAATACCAACATAGTCACTCCTAGGTATAATGATATCATCAACATTAACAATCAATACAATAACACCTTTTGTCAAAGAACGACAACACTGTATGATCTGACATGGTGCATTGAAATTCATACTGAGTAAGAACTGAACTGAACTCAAGCTTGATGTGACTGTTTCGGCCTCTATAATGAATGCCTTCTTCAACTTACACGCCATTCTTACTACCCGACACAATATATCTTTATTTTGATGGCTGATCCATATAACCTCCTCCTATAAGTTACCATGCAAAAGAATATTCTTGATGTTTGCTGATATATAGTCCATTAGCAATTAACTGCCACAGAGATAAGAATGCGAACAGAATTCAGCCGAGTCAAGGGAGAGAAAGTCTCCATATTATCCACACCATATGTTTGGGTATGCCCTTTGGCCACTAACTGTGCCTTGAGACACTCAACTAAACCATTCGGATGATACTTACAGTGTACACCCACCCAACCCACTGTTCGCTTTCCATCAAGGGAGTGAGCTAAGCTCCCAAGTCTGATTTTGATATAAAGTAGACATCTCCTCATCCATTGCACTTTTTCAATCAGAAGATGACATAGCTTGTTTATAAGTGTTAGGAATGAAAATGGAAGACAATGAGATAACAAATGCATGTAAAGAAGAAAAAACACGATGTAATGAAACATAGTTTGAAATGAGATATTTATTAGTACTAAACTACTATTCTTGAAAGCAATAAGGATATCATTTGAAACTATGGTTGTGGAAGCTAGAGCCTCACGTTCGGAAGATGATGTGTTGGGGGCTGAATCACGCAATACAATCTATTTGTCCTTGGATGTCTGGCAAACCTGTAAAGGAGTGGAGACAAATGAATTCAGGAATGACCGAAAGTGGTATGAAAGATATCAAATCTGATGTGAACGAAAGAGGGTGGTCCCCTGAAGGAAAGAAAAGATTGGACTCAAATAAGGTAACATCTGCACTGACATAATACTTGCGCGACCGAGAACTGTAATAATGTTAACCTTTTTGAATTCGAGGATAACCAAGAAAGATACACTTAAAAGATCGAGGAGCCAACTTGTCTCGATTAGGTTCCAGGTTGTGAACAAAAGTAACACGCCCAAATACACGAGAAGGTAAAGAGAGAGACACCTGGTGCAACATGGAGAAGGGAACTTGGTTATTCAACACTGATGATAATTAATCAAATAACATGTAGTAAGAATGACATCTGCCAAATACTGTTTGGGGACATGTATATTGAACATGAGAGTTCGAGCTACATCTAAAAGGTGTTAGTGTTTTTGTTCAGTTACATCATTTTGCTGAGTAGATAAACCAACTGGTTTGCTCAATGATGCCATGATTAGCACAAAAGAAGCCTTGTACTCCAAAGTATTATGAGAACGTAAAACTTTAATGTGTTTATCAAATTGAACATATATTTCATTATAAAAGGTGGATAACCCTTGTGGAAACTCAAATCATTCTTTCATTAAATATAACCAAGTCATTTTAGAACAATCATCGATGAAAATAACAAAATACTGAAATTCTTTTGGATTTTGACTCTAGACGGACCCCAAAAATCAGTATGAACAAGTTCAAAGAACTGCAACTGACGACTCTCAACACGATGAGGAAAAAAATATGGTGATGCGTGTCTAACTAACAAACCTCACATTCTAAAACAGAAACAAAACTCAAATTGGGAACCACTTGACGCAACTTAACCAAAGACGGATGGCATTGCAATAGAGAACTAGAAACTGAAGTGATAACACTTTCAGGTATATCCAAGTAATACAGCTTATCTCTTTCATGCCTCGTACTAATCATCTTCTTCGTCTCGAGGTCCTGAAAAACACAAGAATTAGGAGAAAATAGTACAAAACACTGAAATGATTTAGTTAACTGGTCACATATAACAAATTGAAAGGAAAATTAGGCACATATAATGAATCAAATAAAGACATTGATTGTGTAGGGTGAAAGATACCTTTACCAAGCACATGACGAGTAGATCCATTAGCCAAGATAATATTATGTTTTATAAGACAACAATTGTGAAAGAGAATTTATATAAGACGTGTGAGAGCTTGCTCTTGAGTCGATAACCTAAGAAGAGGATGGTGACTGAGTTGACATAAAAGCTGTATGACCTATATGTTCCATGATTGTAGTAGGTTGAGAGGAGGTACTAGTAAGAGCATTCAACTTTTGGAGGATCTGTTCAATTGGAGAGGAGGTATCAGAAGCTAAAGTTTGATTAGAACCAAAAGCATCATGTCTAGGAGCAGAAGTGGTGATATGGACTACACATTTTCATCATACTTGATGTGCATACTCACGTCTACCCCACTTGTCCCAACAATACTCTTCAGTGTGACCGTTCATGCCACAATAGTTACATCTCCGTGGTGGACCATGACCACCACCACAGCCACCACCACGACCACCATCTCTATCACCACGACCACCTCTTCAACCACCACCACAACCACTATCTCTACCACCACGTCCACCATCACCACGACCCCCACCACCATGACCACTATCTTGGCCACCAGCACTAGTAACCAAGGTAGAAGAGTCGTTACTCGGCCTCACATAACTCTGCCTATAAATGAATGATTTAGGTGCCCAAAAGTATTCTTCACTGTAGGTAACTCCTCTCCAGAAAGGATATAAACCTTATAAATTTGAGCCCAAGGATCCAAACCAGCTAAGATGCGAGAAATATGGAACTATATCTGCCGCTGAGCTTCTTTTAAATTAGCAGTCACCGGATGATACTGCAATAATTCCTCCAACAAGGCTTTTTTTAGCCAAATACTCATTCACTTGTTTCTCATTCTGCTCTGGGGTAAATAATAGCTCATGCAACTCGTAAATACATCCTGCATCCCGCTTATGTGAATATAATTCTTCGAGATATGCTCAAATCTGTTTGGCTGTCTCACACCACTGAACATTAGAGGCGATGTGTGGCTCTATACTATGCCATAATCACGACATAACATATGCATCTGCACTCATCCAACTCTCATAATCAGCCGCCATTTCAGGCGGTGATCTAACAAAAACTTCAACTTCTTTGTCCTCAATACTACTTTGATAGATTTAGACCGGACGAGATAGTTCGCACCACTGAGTTTCATTGCAGTAATTGATTTCTCTATTTCGTCATTATTGTGAATAACAGTAAAGGGGTTGTTACCACTACTACTAACCTCGCTAGAAGATTCAGTCTCTACTATGCTTGCAGATGCAACATGAACACGAGACCTCAGAAACACTAGATCTCACAACGAACACAACCAACAACCAACTGAGATCTAACAGATACCATAGATCTCCCAATGAACATCAACGAACAAATACGAACCACAAACAAGATCTGCAAAAACTCTAGATTTCATAACAGAACCACAACGATGAACCACGAACAACGAGATATGCATAAACCCTAGATCTCATAAAAAGACCATTAACAATCATGAACAACGACGAACCACGAACAATCACACAATCATCAATCACGAATAACGATGAACCACGATCTGCGGGATGGATGGGATATGCAGTACCTTTAAGTTGCTCTGATGCTAAGTGAAGTTTGAAATTTTAGAGGAAAGGAGAGGAGAAGAGAGAAGAAAGAGGAGAGGAAGGGGGAGGATTAAGAAAATAGAGTTGCAAGAGCTTAAAACCCTAGGTTGTATCTTATGTGTATTTATATTAACATATGATGATAAATACACACAATTACTTGACTGTACCCACATTAAGAGAATAAGACTAATAACTCTAACAAATTTCATTTGATTTTTAGATGCATTTGCAAAATTTGTCCACTTAATTATGAATTTTAGTAACTACTGATTCATATTGAGAAAATTTAGATTATGAAAATTAGAGAGTTAATGAGTCCTCTCTTTATATACTTATTTATAGGCAAATACAATTACAATTTCTAATAAGAATATGACAATATCATATGACAATATGTCTCCTAATTAAGTAACAACTTATAATTACATAATGACTCCTAAATACATAATGATTCTTAATTACACTTCCATTCAAGTTGTAGCATATATATCATACATGCCCAACTTGTCACAAATACTCCGAATCTGGGAAAGAGGTTTCGTCAATATATATACTAATTGGTTAACAGAAGAAACTTATTGATGTTTAATGATTTTGCCCTCTGTAATCTTCTGACGAACTAGATGACAATCCACCCTAATATGCTTGGCGCGCATATGAAAATCGGATTTTGTGCAATGTGAATAGTCGCTGTATTATCACAATATAATCTCATACGAGTTGAAGGCAAAAGATGTAGCTCAATCAAAAGATCTCATATTAAAACCAGTTCACATATGGTGTCAATCAAGCCTCGATATCCAGACTCAACACTAGATCTCGAAACCACAAATTGCTTCTTACTTTTTCATGATACAAAATTTTCTCCAACAAGCATACAATAACCAGTAGTTGTCCGTCTATCAACAGTGATCTTACCTAATTGGCATTTGAAAAATCAGCTATACGTCCATGATCACAATCTTAATACAAGAGACCTTCGCCAGGGGCACATTTAAATTAAAATATTTAAATCACAACATTCCAGTGACTTATCCGTGAAGCAGATAATAACTGGCTCACCACACTATCTAACAGGGAATGCAATATCAAGTCGAGTCACTGTAAGATAATTTATTTTACCCGTAAGACTCCTGTATCACATTAGATTATCTAAAAGCTCTTTTTGATCTAGCAACAGCTTAGATTTTGCGTCCATTGGTGAATCCACTGGTAGTGTACCCCCGGTTCTGATGCGTATCTTAGTATTAGTATTCGATATGACGTACAAAGTTGATTTTACCTTTTGGTAGTTAGATTGAATCAGTTTCACTTTCAGATATTATTTTCTAATATTTTAGATTTTTTAGAATTTTTTGAAATTTTTCTGGATTATTTTAGAATATCTTCGAATTCGGTGTCCACCGATATCGCTAATCGACTCCATGATTTTTAATTTATAAACGGAGTTAAATTTCAAGAATCTGCTTTTAAATTATTTTTTAAATCATATTTCAACCTTAGCGTATTTTTGGTGATTTTTCTGAATTAGTCAAAAGTCCGATTGAACCGGTGTCGACCGGTATCACTGATACATTTCATGATTTTTAACTTGCAAAGCAGATTGAATTTTTTGAATCCAATTTCACATTACTCAGCGTAATATTTGCTATTTTACAGAATTTTTGAGAACCATTCTGAACCAGTCAAATTTTACCAAATTAAATAATATTTAATAATTATTTTTCTTTCTTTTATTTTTTCTCCTCCAATTGATGTAATATAGGATCAAAGTCACCTTCGAATACAAATAAAAAGGAAAACTAGGGTTTTACAAGAAATAAAATGAAAAGAGATCAGGGTTTAGAGAAAAGAATCGGATAAATGTGGGGCTTCATATCCCTTGCGCGGGCTTCACACCCCTTACACTATGAATTTCACACCCCTTACGCCACGGACTTCACCCCCCAAAACTCAAGAGCACTCTCAAGAGAATTTTAAATGGAAAAAGTTTTAATTATTCATTGTCTACTTATTCATTAAGTTGAGCCTCTTTATATACGCTCTTACAAAGTGAACTTCTCGGATATAACCGATGTGGTACTAAAAGAAAGATAGACAAAACATAATATCTCAAAATAAGTTAAGGAATGAAAAGACAACTAACAACTGGCGTGATGTCCTCATCAATTCTCTCGGGGTGGGAGAAACTCGACCCTATCGAGTGAGGACTCTCCTCACGAAGCATCTCAATTTGGGCCAAGGTGGTGGTCGTGGCAACATCTTTGGTACGTCACGTTGAAACCATAGTGGTGGAGGTGGAGCTGGTCTCTGTGATGCGTCGGCTGTGAAAGATGACAACTCGATCAAGGCATAGAGAGTAGATCAAGGCACATCATCCCTGCTGAAAACAGAGCTGATACCGGATCCCATGGGCTATCTAACTTGTAAGCAATAGAAGCAATCATCTTTAGAGCTCTATCAAAATCTTTACGCCAAGCGTGCAACTTTTTATATACGCTCTTACAAAGTGAACTTCTCGGATATAACCGATGTGGTACTAAAAGAAAGATAGACAAAACATAATATCTCAAAATAAGTTAAGGAATGAAAAGACAACTAACAACTGGCGTGATGTCCTCATCAATTCTCTCGGGGTGGGAGAAACTCGACCCTATCGAGTGAGGACTCTTCTCACGAAGCATCTCAATTGGGCCAAGGTGGTGGTCGTGGCAACATCACTGGTACGTCACGTTGAAACCATAGTGGTGGAGGTGGAGCTGGTCTCTGTGATGCGTCGGCTGTGAAAGATGACAACTCGATCAAGGCATAGAGAGTAGACCAAGGCACATCATCCCTGCTGAAAACAGAGCTGATACCGGATCCCATGGGCTATCTAACTTGTAAGCAATAGAAGCAATCATCTTTAGAGCTCTATCAAAATCTTTACGCCAAGCGTGCAACTCCTTCACAGCCTCAGAGCAACCCGTAACCATCACCTTATTATCAACCGCAAATTCCTGCAAAGTACTATACGAGTACGCAACAAATTTGTGGGTATCATTGCAAATTGCTATCGGCCTAGTAATATCATCAATATATGCAATAGGCAAATGTAATGTAGTAGACTCAACTATCTCACTCACGTCATCACTAGTACTATCAGACATGTGAATTTCATCAATAACAGTGTGTCGACACTAACCGCTGTGTCTTCATTATACTAATAGTATTGGAAGGAACGTGGACTTTCTCAATAACCCTCGAGACGTCAACTTCATCACTAGACTCAATTCTAATATGTTGACTCTCCGAAGGACACTGATAATCATAATGTCCATATCCTCACATTTAGAACACCTGGCCTTAGCATTGACTAGCATTTTGAAAGTCAAGTCCAACCTTAATACAACATCAAAGGCTTCTTCAACAGTGTCTAAGTCATAGGGGCTAGTAATCATAGTACGTTTTATTTTAGGTCATAAACCCCAAACAAACCTAGTTACAGTCTCAGAAGGGTGCTCTCTCACTTCACTACGATGGGTTAAGTCCTTAAATATGGCAATGTAATCAGAAACGAACATATGACTCTATGGAAGTTGTCTAGCTGGTCTAAGTGGGGGTCCCTATAATGCTGACTAGTCATGATGGCTCAAGCAAACAAGCAGATACAATGGAGAATCTTAGAGTCAGATAAACTAAATGCATGCACTAAATGAACAAAATACCCTAAAGTTTAAGTTCTAAATGTAAAGAAAAATGTATTCTTAAAATGATGAAAAGCGATAAATGCTGCTGCAACCACTAGATCGAAGCCAATAATATTTCAACTAACAAATTATAGCAATCCATATAGTACTTGCAAGTAATCTAACAGTTAACGATTCAGGTCAAGTTAGGATATCACCTTAGGGGTGAGTCGTTCACGCCCCAACGCAAAAATCATCTAAGATTTCTTGGAGAAATACTCACACTGAAGAGCTGAAATCACCCACAAGACTCCTGAATAGCGGTGATAAGAAGTGGAAGATGGTTACCTCGAGAATGGCGCAAATCGAGCACTAATTGGGGCAGAAAGAAGTTCTGGACTGTGGTGCGCTGATCTGCTGTGTTAAATCTGACAGACGACTGAAACTTGAACTAGGATATGAAGGCTGTAGATGTGTAGTGTTGCTCTCCACGAATCCGCTGCTTCGAAAATGCTTGAATCGGGCTTGAAACGAGCTCAGAATGGACGAGTTTTGGGGTTGGGGAGAGAGAACAGTAACCGCCTGGTTATTATTCACTGTGAACGATAATCGCAGATCACTGTTCACGTGAGCAGTAAATTTTTTTCCTCTGTTTTTTCTGTATTTCTTTTTTTTTTTTCTTTTTTCTGTTTTCCTTTTTTTGCAAAATAGATCTAGATAGATCTAGATCTAAGATTTGGGGAAGAGAAGAAATTCGAAGGGGATTGGGACCAAAGCTCTGATACCAAACTGATGTAATAAAGGATCACAATCACTTTTGAATACAAATAAAAGAAAAAAATTAGGGTTTTACAAGAAATAAAATGAAAAAGAGAGATTAGGTTGGAGAAAGAACCAGATAACTTCGGGCTTCACACCCCTTACACCTCGGGCTTCGCACCCTTACACCACGGACTTCATACCCAAATACTCAAGAACATCTTCAAGAGAATTTAACTGGGAAGTTTTTTTTAATTATTCATGTCTCTCTTATTCATTGAGTTAAGCCTCTTTATATAAGCTCTTACAAAGTGAAATTCTCGGATATAACCGATGTGGTACTAAAATAAAGATAAGCAAAACATATCATCTCAAAATAAGTTAAGACAGGAAGACAACTAGTAACTGGCGTGATGTCCTCATCACCAATCCCCTACGTTTCCTTCTTTTCCAAGCCGGCTGACCCCCCAACCGACTCTCCACCGCCTCTTCCCTCTCTTCTACTCTCTTTTCAAATTAAAAATCTCTCTCTAATTCTCACTCTCCCTAACTCTCTCTATCTCTCTAATCTTTACCTCTCTCACTCTCAAGTTCTCACATACACACCCACACCCCCAACTTCACCATGGCCGGCCATGTCCTCGTTACCGACCAGGCCGCCGGCTACCACCAGCGCCGTCCACTTCCCCCACCCCTTCTCTTCAATTCTATCACCACAACCCACCAATTTCTCTTCCAATCTCCACCAATTTCACAAAATCCATCACCACCTCTTCTAACCTCCACCACTCCA
This sequence comes from Agave tequilana, assembly GCA_038442645.1. Lineage (NCBI taxonomy): Eukaryota > Viridiplantae > Streptophyta > Magnoliopsida > Asparagales > Asparagaceae > Agave > Agave tequilana. The sequence continues at coordinate 69,533 of JAVJIF010008775.1, forward strand.
TTTCTCCTCCACCAAGGCCGTCCAACTCCATAAACACCCATCACCAAATTCCTCGTCACCACCACCTCCAATTTATATCTCCACCATCAACACCATCATTATCATCTTCTTCATCACCATCAACATCAAGTCCACCCACCACCAATACCATCCCCCTCATCTTCTCCCTTGGCCGCTGGATCTCTACAGCCGGCGCAGGCGCCACCCTGGATGGCCAAGCCACCCCCAGGCGGGGCTCCTCCCCGCTTCCTTCCCTTTCTTCTTTCTTTCTTTCTTTCTTTCTTTCCTTCTTTTCTTTCCCTGTTCCTTATCTCTCTCTCTCTCTCTCCTCTCTCTTTTTGGATCCAATCCACTAAACCCAATAACCCACAACCCATTACCCAATACCCCTACCCATTAAATCCATTTACTTAAGTTAGCGTGTCTGGGTTATTGGATCTGAACCCGACCCGATAACCCAAACCCGAACCAGTAAGAAAGGAAATTTTACAGAAAACCCCTGACCATTTAGAATATTTACAATTTAGATATTATTATTATTACATATTTAACATATTTTATTGATTTTAGACTTCAGGCGATATCGTGAGAACTTGGAGTCCGATTTGGACGATTCTCGATTCGTTGCGATCGTAAGAAGATGAGCTACATCCCTCTACTAGCTATTTGAGTGTTTTTCTTTTATAAATTATTTTTTTATCATGTTGAATTAAATTGATTGCTTTATATTAATAAAAATGGTTATCGGTAAATCACTATAAATATTATTAAATAAATTGTAATTAATGATAAACCATTATAATTGAAACATGCATGATTTCTCTTTAAACATGTTTAATAAAATGATAATTTATTTTGTTTCTTGATTTAATATAAAATATTGATGAGTTAGCTATATAGATTGAGTAATTAATAGGTATTGATAAAGAATCTAGAATTATAAATAAATTGATAATTGAAATATGGTAACGTAGATAATAGTATTTAGTTGCTTTGTAATATCAATCAGGTTAATAACACTAAAATCGTTATAACTAAATAGTAATATATTGACACATCCATGTTAACTATATCACTTTGATACTGTCACCGCTACACGGATATTCTATTACGCTGGACCACTGTAATTTCATGTACTTATATCATCGTGACACGAATATATTATTATACCAGACACTGTTATTTCATTTACTTGTAACACTGAATACCGATATATTATCACACCGGACTATCATTTCATGTACATGTATCACGGTACACAGAATTGTTACATTGAACACTATTATTTCATGTTAATGTACCACTGATGCACGGGCACGCTATTACACTGGATACTGTTACACGAATACTCTGTACTTAGTTATTTCATGTTCTTATATCATTGTTACATAGGGTCACCAGTATACATGCTTTGATTATTTCTGTATTCCTGTTACATGGATCACTGTTCCTGTTACATGGATATTCCTGTACTCCTGTTATATGATTATAATATCGATATGATTTTCCTATTACTGGACATGAGTGCTGTTGATATGCAATGTGTGGAACTAAGTGTCACGTGGATCTAAGCCATGGGGCCGCCTCTGGAATCTCACATCTCTTGTTTCTCATTTTCCGTTATCCTATTTCATGATATCAATAAAGCTCATATCCTATTATCATATTACATGTAATATCTATGTACTGTTCTTGTTCCTGATATACTGTGTAGTTTAAATATAATAAATATAACATGGGGATTGGGGAGACTTGACGGTTGACTAGATCTTATCGGGTGGATGTCATGGACCCATATTAGTCCTACTGTAGGGGATATGGTAATGCTAGCTACCTTTCTGTTTCTCATTTCCTGTTACTTGTTTCGCCTTAGCGGGTTGGCCATGGTCTCAGCAACCAGTAGTCTGTTTCAAAACGTGATCCCGGGTATGCACGGGATACACCCACCCGATTAGAACTCCTTGATCATTAAGTTTTCAAATAACATAATAAAACAATATAAATAATAGTGACATCGGGAACGCTTGTTATTTGGTTACTCTCTCGTTCGGATCATGGTACTCGTATGCCATGTTTGGATGGTTTAGATGGAGTACGGACTCCGATATGAACTACCAGTGATATGGGACACTGAAAGAGACTGATTAAAATACCAGACGGTACTGATTGTTATTATTGTATAAATCACATGACGTGCTTGATACATGTATATTATTATCCATTTATACTTTTACACTTTCTTCTATCTTATATATCATCATGTCACATGTATATTGTGCACTTCATGTGGAGACACCATTCATGTACACGTATACTCTGCATTTCATGTATTCGTTGTCTCATATATACTCTGTGATACATTGTTACTGTATAAGCACCACATTATAGTATGAAAAATAATATATAAATGGTTAAACAAGAAATATAAAATAATTAAAACCTGCTATATGTTACTTAAACACATTGATTTGATCAGGAAATCACTTACTACTGTATCATATTATGCATATGAAAAATAATATATAAATGGTATAACTCTTATTAATTATAATAACATAATCTCTCAAATGACTTACCTATTATTTCATTTAATTATTGTATTTAGTTGTATTTGGTAGCATAATCTGGACATGTTAACTGATATTAATGATACAAAATTGGATATTATTATGGTTATAACACTGTTGTAACATGCTAATCATTGATAATGTTATAGTGCTATTATAACCCATGCATATATTTACCGATTGGTAGTATAGTTATATTGTGTCACTGGTGTTTAAATATGTATTATATATATTATCATGATTGTATCACTATTATATTATATAACTGCTCCCTTCATTTTACCACTCACTGGGTCGCTTTCTGACGACCCTAGGTTTGCATGCCCAGGTTAGAGATCCGAGATATCGTAGAACCTGATACTTCACGGGATATTAGTAGGAGGTCTGCTGCCTCTATTATTTATAAGTATTTTTATTATTCAGTCTTTATTTCCTTATTTGTCTCTATTTTCATGTATATCATGATCACTAACAGGTATTCTTGTACTTATTAAGGCTGAAATTATTGTGTATATTGTGTTTATTTTCCTGTACTGAGGTTTAACGTACGTATGTCAGGGTATTCTCGCCCTGCGTATGTACGTCGTCGTAGCGTTCCTGTATCCGCGGGATCGGGGCGTTACAAGTATACACCTTAACATCCCAGCTTCTAAAAGTATATCCAACACATATTTTTGTTGAGAGAGAAAACAAGTAAAAGAATTCATTTTTCTTGATGGAGCTGAAAGAAATAGAATGTTCCTTTTGAGAACGACGAAGCCCAAACTCGTAAACAACTGAGGCAAATCTCTCAAATCATGTTCTAAGAGACTGCTTCAACCTATATAAAGACTTTTTGAGATGACAAACTTTTCCAAACTTTCATTGAGCAACAAAATTAGGAGGTTACTCCATATAAATCTCTTCATCAAGAACACCATGAAGGAAGGCTTTCTTGATATCAAGTTGATGTAATGGCTAGTGATGGGTAACATCAAACGAAATGAGAAGACGAACAAAAGTTAATTTAGTCACAGTGGAGAAGGTCTTCTCATAGTCGATACCATACATCTGAGAATACTCTTTAGCCACCTAATGTGCTTTCAAGCAAGCTAAGAACCCATCTGACTTCAACTTTTATCATATACTCATCGACAACCAACTGCTTGCTTTCATAGAGGGAGAGAAATAAGGTTCCACGTCTCATTCTTTTCTAGAGCCATTATTTTCTCTTGCATGGCATCTCTCCATCCTGAGATAAAAAGAGCTTTTGACGCAGACTTGGGAAATGAGTACGAGTTCACAGAAAAAAAATAAAAGCACTATATGAAGATGTCAAATGAGAATAAGAGACTAAATTAGATAAAGAATGAAAAGTACAAGTGTGCTTACCTTTTTGAAGAGCAATCAGAAGGTCAATATGAGAAATATATCATCGGAGGGTAAAATATCCTTACTAAATTGTGAAGTCGAAACTGGAACATAAGATGAAGGTGGCACAATGGAGGTGCGTTTTGTGTAGACTTTAATTTGTTCTCTATGTTTAGGAGGCAACGTGTCTTGATATGTAATGTTTATTGATGCATTATTATCAATCGAATGTTCTTGAGCTAAAAAATACAAAAAGTCTTTATTAGACTCAAAAGAATGAGACTCAGTGTTAAATTATGGCTTAGACTCAAATAATATGGCATCAGCAGAGATTATAAAATGATTTAATTTTGGTTAATAACACTTATATCCCTTTTGAGTACGCGAATATTCAAGAAAGACACTTTTAACGATCTAACTTGGTTCTATGAGGATAATTTTTATGTACAAAATATGTTGGCTCAAAGACCCATCACTCTAGTTTGATGATGACTAACTCATGTAGTTATAGTACTAATGATCTTGTGCTTATTAGTTTCAGATATTCAATCAAGATTTTAGTTGGTGTTTAGCTTCAACAAAAAAATTCAAAGTCAAAATTTGAAGCTAACACGTGTTGATTTAAGAGCTCAAGCTTAAAGATCGCATCAAGTACTCAAGGAGGAGTTTAGCTCGAATCAAGATTGGATCAAGTCTACATGGAGAAGATCTTCAAGAAGACTTGTGTCTATAGTTTTTGAGTTTAGATCTTGTCTATAGAATAGGTTAGTTTTGATTGCTCATGCTCACACACAAAGTTTGATATTGGATGAACAAAAGCTTTGGTATTTTTGATTTTCAAGAAGTTGAGTTTAAACAATATCGTTTTGTCAAAGATTCTACATGGTGTTTTAAACTCATATATTTTGTTTATATGGTTTATATCTCAAAAGAATAAGTTTTATAATTTGAAATATGTGTTGGATTCTATCTACACATATTAGAGCTTTATTTATTCAAAGAAACTTATTTTGATGACTTTTGGGTTTCGGTTTAACAAATTTATGTTTTGGTATTCTTAAGTTGAATTTCATCAAAAACAAGTTCACATTATTTATGTGTATTGGATTCTATTCATACACATTGATCTTCTAAAGAGTTGGAAAAACTTGTTTTTGTATTTATAGAGTTTTGGAAAAACATTGGCTTCCATTTCAAACTTTAGTTTTTAGAAAATACGGTTTTTGTTTCGAGATTGAATTTCTATATTTAAAAAACAAGTTCATATGTTTGTAATATATGTTGATTTTTGATCACACATATTTGTACTTCATTGTATTGACATGAACTTATTGTAATCACCTAGAGGGGGTGAATAAGTGATGTGCTAATCCAATATGAAATTAAAAATTTAAACTAACAATTCTACACTAAATAAAGCAAGTAAACAATATTAAACAATTAGGCAATCCCAGGCATGCTATCAATTGAACATAATTAATTTCAAGCATATAAAAATGTGAACAATATGAGCATGCAAGATATATAAATACAAGTGAGCAAAGAGAGATAACAATTGCGAACACGGGAGAATTGTTTCGAGGTTTGAGTCACTTTCTCTACGTCACCGCCTTCACCGCAATGAAAGATTTTCACTATAACTTGTCCCACAAGATCACTTGGTGCCGCAACATCTACAAATACTCTCGGACCCGCAAGTTCCTCACTTGTTCCTGCAAAAACAACAATACACGCGAATACGCAAGCTCGCCGAGGCCACAACTTCCAATTTCTTCTCAAATACAAGGTAAAACTCTAGGTGATCACTTCTTGCTCACAAACAAAAACATTCTTACAAAGGTTCTATAGGATAGATTTAGCAATGAAAGACTCAAGTCTGTGTGAGAAAATTAGATAGATTTGGAAGTGAAAACTAAAGAAAAATCTTTTTAAAAACTTAAGAGAAGCACTCTTGAAAACTCTCTTTTGATATGTAATTGAAACTCTAACACTTGTTGAGAAAACTCTGATGAGAAAATAAGCTCTTGAAAAACTTGTCAAAAACTCACCCAAAAACCTCATTTATATAGCCCAAGGAAAACTAGTTGTTAAGCTTAAACAAGGCTAGAAATGGCCTGTCGGTTGACTGCATGGACCGTCAAACGGCTAGAATTCTACCCGTTGAAGCCTGGCTGTCGACCGGGCGGTCGACTGTCCAGAGAGCCAGTTGCACAATGTGTCAACTTGGAGCTCCTGTTTGAGGCCTAAAACATTTGAATTTGAAAATAAGTATATAGGGAGAATTTGTAGATCTTCAAGTTATCTTTCTAATATGACTTGAATCAAATCGATATGATATCAGAGTATAAAGTTAGGATCAAAATACTGAAGGGTGTCAAATCAGAAAACTGTAATCTATTTTCAGAACACGAACTGATTTCAAACCAATATTTGACCTCTTTAAGATTTGAATAAGAAAACGATCATTGAATAAGAAATGTAGCCCTGAAAGTTATCTTTGTAATGCAATTTAAATCACACTTATTGAATATCAGAATAAAAAGTTTGACCAAAATACTATAAGGGTGTTGAGCAGACTCAATAGAACGGTTAGCCGCGCGGTCGATGGCTCTCTGGCGGTCGACCGAGAAAATCGGAGAGCTCTGCAGATATAGTCGGTCGATTGGTCGGTCGATCGAGCTCTCACCCCCTTGGCTGTGCACGTCTGTGCACGTCGGCCGGCCGACACTACTATTGGTCGACCGTGCGGTCGACAGTGCCGGTCGACCGGAAATAGCCCAAAAACTATATTTTAAAATATTTTAAACATATTTTTAAATTCAATTTAAATACCAATAAATATCTATAAATTCTACAGAAATAAGTTTATGTAAATATAATGAGGTATAAATATGTGATAAAAGATCAACACATATTACAAACATGTGAACTTGTTTTTGAGATATAGAAATTCAATCTTGAAATCAAAACTGTATTTTCTAAAAACTAAACTTTGAAATGGAAATTTAGTTATCCAAAACTTGCATAAATACAAAACAAGTTTGTTAAAAATATTTGAAGCACAATGTATATGGATAGAACTTAATACACATATAAAACATATAAACTTATTTTTCATGAAATCTATTCATAAAGCCAAACATGTATTCTAATTAAATCGAAAACGCAAAACTCATTTGGTTTAACCTGTTTAAACCGAAACACGAAAACTGTTGTGTGTGTAAGCTTAAGCAACCACAACTAATCTTCTTCTCAATGTTGACTTAGATTCAAACTTGCTTCCATCGAGCTAGATTTCTCCTTGAGTACTTGACGCGATCTTTAAGTTTGAGCTCTTGAATCAACACGTGCTAACTTCAAAACTTGACTTTGAATCTTTTGTTGAAGTTAAACACCAACTATGATCGTGATTGAATATCTGAAAACTTAAATAATACAAGATTATTAGAGCCCTATAACTACTTGAGTTAATCATCTTCAAAACTAGAGTGATTGGCTTTTAGGCTAACAATCTTTCCCTTTTTTATGATGACAAAACTTATGGAGTTATATATTGATGAATTAAAGATAAGCTTTGTAAAAGCTTTCTCTTAACTCATGCATAGTATAAAACATATAGATATCCAATAAAGCTCATATAAACAACAAACATATAACAACATGCATATATAACTCTAAATTTCTCTTCTTTTTTGTCAATTCATCAACAAAGGGTAAAGAAAATATGATAAATGTATATGCAATATAAATCTATGAAGAGGAGAGACATTAAGTTAACTCCCCCTCTGCATACATGCATTACATAGAAAATGTATGATTAAACCCTAACCCATATAAGCATAATATGTAATGTATAGACGAAGATGTTAAACCCCTACACACGTGCATCATATAGAAAAGAGTGGTTAAACTCTTCTTTATACAATACACTCATCATAATTTTATATATAGAGGAGAGGTTAACTCCCCTTACATATAGGCAATAAGCATCAAAATGATAGAAGCCGATTAAATTTTAATAAATCGATAGTCAATTCTCAAAAAACCAATTGTGAAAAACATAAACATAGATACCATTTTAGTTCTAAGAATTTTTTCCCCTTTTGAAATAATCACAAAACTAATGTATAAACTTGTTAAAAATAAAACAAATGTATTTGAAGTAAAATCAAGCTTAGTATAAAACCAACTGTGCCATAAAACATATAAAGACATTGTTATACATTGCACAATCTATCATATTTATGTATGTATATTAATAGAAATACTACTTGAAATTTAATGTATACATATATAGATAAACATGAATGAGTATGCAAAAATGAAATATCATAAGAATCATGTATATAACTCATTGAAATCACAAATCTACATGCACATATCAAAGGAATAGTCATTCAAGCATAGAAGGCATGATCACCTAACCAACCTCCTACTAAGGGTAGATATTTAAAAAAAAAATAATTTGAAAATAGGTGAGTATAGATTGAAAACATTACCATGTGAAGAATTAAAATTAATAATTTAAAATAGTCTTGAAAATCAGTTCTGGATTCTTCAAATATGAAATAAATCATATATATCTCATGAAACATGCTTATTACACAAGAATTGTCACTCAAAATTTATATAGCACATGCAAACTCATGAATACAAAATTATGAGTCAACAAAAAGTGAGTACACAAGAATCATGTAATAATCATACTCACGACGATAAAAATAATAATGCTCAAAGCAAAAGCATTTAAAAAAAAGAAGAGTACATGTATAAATGCGAGAATCATCAAAACTAGGACATACACGTATAGCGAAACAATAAATGAGTACACAGAGAGTATGAATCACGTTAGGCACAAAATAAGAGTATATCTCAAAAGCTATACAAGTATATCACAAGTTCTAACAAAGTTTGCATTTAATCATATAATCAAAACATGTAAATCATGATATGCTTAAAAACATAGAATGGAGGATATAGATAATTACCAAAACTGATTGAACTAATCTCCATTTCTTCAAAACGAGATGGTCCTCCCACAAAACTCCTTGATAGTGATGCATACATTGATTAGTCCATCAAGCCCAATTTGCATCCACCATCAAGGTATTAATCCTCTCATGTCTTGTTAGAGCTTACACCTATATCAAAAATAATTGGTATGAATTTTGGTACTCAAATCTCTTTGGGTTCTCGGGGGTTAGTAGCATTTGAAGCCCAAACATTCTTATTTGCAAAATTTGAAATATTTAATCTATCATAGCAAATTTTACAAGATGGTTTTTGCAGCCGCAATGTGTAAAAGTGTACACTCTAGCATACATATGGATGTGAGCGTGATGTGCATGTGATGTATACTGTAGAGGGTGTGCATGAATATATGGATCTTGTTTCTTTTGAAATAAGGTTTTCAATTTAGTATAATTAAAAGCACAATTGCTCAAATTTGAGCTCAACAATCAATTCTATTTTTCAAAACACGAATCTCATTTTTGTGAATAGAGGATTAACCAATATATTAGCATGAGAAACATGACAAGCTGAGAATCAAAATTATTTTCTTTTAAAAAAGAAATAGAAGTCTTTTCATTTTCAACAAAAATAATTTTCTTTTTCAAAAACTCATTTTTATTTAAAACAATCTCCTTTTTTAGAAATCAAAACAACTTGATTTTTCAACGATTCATTTTCTTTTGAATTAATTTCAAATTTACTTTGAAAAAATCTTTTTCTTTGAAATGGAATCATTTTCTTCAATCATTTGTATTCATTCTTCAACAAATCATATTTTTCAAAAAGTTTTTTATAAAACAATGCAAGCTCATCATATGGCATCTCATCATCATTATCAAGCTCGAAATCAGAATTTACCTCAAGGGGTCATTCCTTTGGACCATGTAGCACATGTTAGAAGCATCACTTCTTTCATCTGAATCTCTCTCCTTATCATTTTGTATTTGTTCACCAAGAGAGGTCAAAGTGTTCCATACTACAAAAGCCGAATCAATGTTAGAAATTTTAGATAGATAATCATTATTTAGGGTTAGTTTTGAAGCATGAATAACTTTTGTATCAGCCTCAAGATATTTGCTATTTACAAAATATGAAACATGTATACCAAGGGCTTTAAGATATATAGACATCTTAATTTTTCAAATTTGGAAGTTAAGAATATCAAACATGGGAGGTGCAAGAAAATTCATGTGTGTGTGAACAAATAATGTGATTAGCAAACTAAGAATCTTTAACTCTAGGTTATTAGATCCAAATCAAGAGCACCAAGATCTGATACCACTTGTAATTACCTAGAGGGTGGTGAATAGGTGATATGCTAATTAAATGCGGAATTAAAAATTTAAACTAACAAATTTACACTAAATAAAGCAATGCTAACAATATTAAACAATTAGGCAATCCCAAGCATGTATATCAATTGAACAAAAATAATATCAAGCATATAAATATGTGAACAATATGAGCATGCGAGATATATAAACACAAGTGAGTAAAGAGAGAAGCAATCGCTAACACAGGGGAATTGTTTCGGGGTTCGAGCCACATATTTTACGTCCCGCCTTCATCGCAATGAAAGATTTCCACTATAACTCAATCACGCAAGATCATTTAGTGCTGCAACTCCTACAAGTACTCTCAGACACAACGGGCTCCTCACTTGTTACCGTAAGAATAACACACGCGGTCCCGCAAGCTCGCTGAGGCCACAACTTCCAATTTCTTCTCAAATACAAGGTAGAACTCTTGGTGATCACTTCTTAATCACAAACAAAAACTCTCACAAATAAGGATTATATAGGATAGATTTAGCAATGAAAGGCTTAAGCTTGTGTGAGAAAACTAGATAGATTTGAAAGTGAAAACTGAAGAAAAATCCTTTTGAAAACTTAAGAAGTACTCTTGAAAACTCTCTTTTGATATGTAAATGAAGCTCTAAAACTTGTTGAGAAAACTCTGTTGAAGATAGGAAAATAGGCTCTTGAAAAACTGTCAATAACTTATCCAAAAACCTCATATATTTATACCCCCAAGTAAAACTAGCCGTTAAGCTCAAACAAGGCCAGAAATGGCCTGTTGGTCGACCGTCTAACGGCTAGAATTCTAGCCGTTGGAGCTTGGCGGTCGACCGTCCAACGAGCCAGTTGCACAATGTGTCAACTTGGAGCTCCTGTTTGAGGCCTAAAACATTCGAATTTGAAAATAAGTACATAAGAAGAATTTGTAGATCTTTAAGTTATCTTTCTAATGCGACTTGAATCAAATCGATATGATATCAGAGCACAAAGTTAGGATCAAAATATTGAAGGTTGTCAACTCAGAAAACTGTAAATTATTTTCAGAACATGAACTGACTTCAAACCAACATTTGATATCTTTAACGTTTGAATAAGAAAACGATCATTGAATAAGAAATGTAGCCCTGAAAGTTATCTTTGTAATGCAATTTAAATCACACTGATTGAATATCAGAATAAAAAGTTTTGACCTAAATACTAGAAGGGTGTTGACTAAGCCATTGTTCTAAAAATCGGATTAATCGGCCGACTAATCGGCTGATTAATCCTATTCAGTGGCAGCCCGCTTAATATTACATTAATCGCTCTGATTATGCGCTCGAGCGATTAATCGGGTCCAAAACGATTAATCTCCGATTAATCCCCGATTAATCATTTAGGTATTTCATATGTTTTTTATTTGAAAAACTTATCACTTTGTGTGTGTTAGATTTCTAAGTAGTTTATGTTGTGATGATGATTTGATAATGATCTTTTATTAAATAGTAGATGAACTATTATTTTTTAAATAGTAGATGAATTATGATATTTTATTATTGCATATTTTGCATAAAATGATACTTATGTTTTATTATTTTTGATTATTTTTCAAATTAACTTATTTAGCAATCTTTCTCCATCATTCTTTAAAGCTCATTATTTTGATTGATAAATTGACTAATTTTTTTATTTATCTTATTTTGCAAGTAAGTTTTTTGATTTATATTTATGTTGTAAAATTTGAAATCTTGGATTACTAATGTGAAGAGATAAGTTTTTTCACTTCTTTCTTTTTTACTATTTATTCATATTGTCTTGTTCATCATATCATGGTTTATAACTTCACATCTAGATATTGGCTTGTATAATATTTAAGTATTTTCAATAATTAATTATATATATTCATATGTAATTGTGTATAAATATAATTAAATATATTAAAATTTTCAAAAATAATTAATCCCCGATTAATCTTCGATTAATCATTATTCAGTATTGAACCGCACGAATAATGAAACCGATTTTTAGAACACTGAACTCAGCAGAACGGTCTGCCGTGCGATCGACCGAGCTCAACTCCAGGGCCATGCTCTCTGGCGGTCGACCGGACGGTCGATCGAGAAATCCTGAGAGCTCTGCAGATATAGTCGGTCGACCGGTTGGTCGGATGATCTCTAATGCGATCAACTGGTTGGTCGACCGAGCTTACCCTTTTGGGCTGTGTGCGTCTGTGCACGACTGCACGTCGGGCGACTGTGTGGTCGATCGGCACTGCTATCGGTCGACCGACAATAGCTCAAAAACTATATTTTAAAATATTTTAAACATCTTTTTAAATTTAATTTAAATACCAATAAATCTCCATAAATTCTACAAAAATAAGTTCATGTAAATAAAATGAGGTACAAATATGTATGATAAAAAAATCAACACTTATTACAAGCATGCGAACTTATTGTTGAGATATAGAAATTCAATCTTGAACCAAAACCATATTTTCTAAAAACTAAACTTTGAAATGGAAATCTAGTTTTTCTAAAACTTGCATAAATACAAAAACAAGTTTGTTAAACTCATTTGAAGCACAATGTATATGGATAGAACCTAATACACATATAAAGCATAATTTTTTTTTTATGAAATCTATTCATAGAACCAAAATGTATTCTAGTTAAATCAAAAAATGCAAAACTTATTTGGTTTAACCCGTTTAAATCGAAACACGAAAATTTTTGTATATGTGAGCTTGAGCAATCACAACTAATCTATTTTTTACATAAATCTTAAATTTACAAACTCTTGACTCAAGTCTTCTTCTCAATGTTGACTTGATCCAAACTTGATTCTATAGATCTAAACTCCTCGAGTATTCGATGCGTTTTTTAAGCTTGAGCTCTTGAATCAATACGTGCTAGCTTCAAAACTTGACTTTGAATCTTTTGTTAAAGTTTAACACCACCTATGATCTTGATTGAATATCTGAAATTTAAATAACACAAGATCATTAGTAAATATAACTCTATGAGCTAATCATTATCAAAACTAGAGTGATGAGCCTTTAGGTCAACACTTATTTTTGTAGAATTTATTGAGATTTATTGATATTTAAATGAGGATTTAAAAAGATGTTTAAATGTTTTAAATATAGGACTTTTGGGCTGAGTCAGTCGACAACATGGTCGACCACACGGTCGACCGACCGCACGGTCGATCGACCGCAAAGCTCATTTGCTCTGCCGGTCGACCGCACGGTCGACCGACGTGAATAGATGTGCATAATCCAAGAGAGTTAGAAGTTCAGTTGACCGACCGATCGACTGTAATAGAGATTGCCCGCCCGACCGGTCAACCGACCAAGTTTGCAGAATCTCGGGGTTTCTCGGTCAACCACCCTGTCCACCGACAACCCAACCCTAATTGTCAATTTTTGACCGTTGGCAGTCGACCGCCTGGTTAACTGACATACCATTTTTAGCATGGTTTGACCCCCCACGACTATTATTTTGGCCTCTATATAAGGGGTGTTTTGGCTTGGTTTTGGACTAAGATTTTCAAGTGAAAAATTATCAGTTTTTAAGAGCCTTCTTGCCTACTTTCTAAAGAGTTTTTAACAAGTTTTTGGGCTTCAAATTTATATTTTTATTGTTTCAAAAGTTTTGAAAAATCAAAGAAAATAACTTTTGGGAAATTCAAATTTTGTTCTTCAAGTTTCTATATCTTCATAAGAAGTTTTCCCAATTGTTTTCTAAAGAGCTTTATTTCCAAAAGCTTTATTTTCTTACAAGCTTAAGTTATCATTGCAAAATCTATCCTCTATGATCTTCTATTGTGAGATTTTTAGTTTGTGATCTTTATGGTCTCCAAGGATTGTAACATTCTCTTTGCTTTGTGCCTTGGTTTTGTACCCTCCCTCTTGTGTAGAGGTGATTTGCTTTGTGCAATTGTTGTTGTACCTCCTCTCATGTTGAGGATTGAGGTTTATATCCTTTGTCGAGTTCCTTTGTGGAGATAGTAGAAATCTTTCACACGGTGAAGGCGGGGAGTAGAGAGCAAGTGGCTCGAACCTCGAAACATATCCTTGTGTTAGCATTTGCTATCTCTTAACTCAACTCTACTATTGTTTATATCTTGCATTGCTCTTATTTCTCATCTATATACGCTTGATACTGTGCTCACATGTTTTTTGATCCAAGAGAGCTATTCAAGCACCTCAACTCTTATAAAAGAGGAATCTTGAGGAGAAGTTCTAGATTTTTTTCACCGCGATTCAGCTTCACTTTTAGGACATCTATTGTGTGTTGAGTTTTATTAGTGTAAAGTTTTAAATTCTGTATTTGATTAGCACTACACCTATTCATCCCCTCTCTAGGTGTACTTTCAAAATATACATATCCAAAAACTTTGGTGGTAAAAGAAACAAATCAGCCTGTGGATATAGAACTGAGTATGGAATCTGACCGTCTAGAACAAATGAGGGTATGTGATTAATCAAATAATATGTTAGATTAATGATATCCTCAAAACTGTTTAGGAACTCATATATGAATTAACATTGTACGTGTAACCTCAAGCAAATTTCAATTTTACGTTTATCAACATCATTTTGTTGAGGGATAAATGAACAAGAGGATTTATGCACAATATTATTGAGACAAAGTTTGAGAAACATGAACTAAAATTATTTTTAGTATTATCAATTCTCAATATTTTTATAAAGGTATTAAATTGATTCTTTACTTCAGAACAAAAGTTTTGACAGATAGAAAACACTTCAGAATGATTTTTCATTAAATACATCCAAGTGACTCGAAAATAATCATCTACAAAATTATAAAATACTTGAAACTAAGTTTTGATGCTACAGACCCTATACATCTGAATGAACTGAAGAAAACAGTCTGTTAGCTCTTTTATTTACTCTATCAAGGTAATGCATACGATGATACTTATCTAGTTGACATAACTCAATTAAACCGTAACATGATTTAACTCAGGAAGTAAAAGTTTCAAAGTTTATAAAGATGGATGTCTTAACTGACAATGCTGACCAAAAGGAGACATAATTAAGAACATGCTATTGGTTTAGGAGCCAAATCCAGAGAATACAATCCGTTACACTCATGCCCTGTGCCAATCATTTTTCTTATTCCAAGTTCTTAAAATATACAATGCGTGAAAAAGAATGTCAATGAGCAATTTAAGGATCTATTAATTTTACTAATTTATAATAAAATAAAGAGAAACTTCAGAACATAAAGCACATATGACAAATATAAGGAGGATGTAGTATTAGCAGCACCTATACCTTGTACAGAAGATATAAAACCATCTGCTAGTCTCACTGATGGATGAAAAGAATTAGAATCTAGAGATGATAACATACCTTGTTCTCAATATATGATTTGAAGCTTCTGAATTTATAATCCATGTGCGAGGAGAAGATGAAGTAAAACAAGTTGTGAAGTTACCGGTCTGGACCAGAATAAATGTGGAGGAAGATGGCATGTGGGCAGTATAAAACTGTTGAAACATTTGAAATATTAGTGTGTATACTCCTAGTTTGTAATACATCTAGAACCTCTTCTGAAAGTGACCTTCTCTAGGGATCAAAATTCCTAAGCAAACGATCCTCTCTCGGGATCTAAACACCAACAGCCAACCCAAACAAATGATCCTCCATCGGGATCTAAAATAACTCATACAAAATCACCAAACTCTGAATTTTGAATACATAATTTTGAAAAGTGAATAGCCTAAAAATTCTAAACTTTCTCAGCTTTTCCCCCTTTTTCCCTTTCTTTTTTCATTTACTGTTTACTGTTCATGTAAACAGTACCGTGGCAGTACTGTTCACTGTTAATAGTAAAACTTTTTTTTTTTTTTAACAAATCTAAATTCAAATCAGATCTGAAAGAAAGAAAAATTAAGAGAGAAGAAAAGGAAGATAAAGAAGAGAGAAGACATTGATGGTGATCTTTTGATGACGAGTGAAGATGACGATGATGAAAGTTGCGAAGGTTAGAGAACCTTAGGGCTCTGATACTTGAGAAGATTTGAATTATGGAAATTAGAGAGTTAATGAGTTATCTCTCTCTTTCTCTCTATACACACACGCACACACACACACACATACATACACACGTATTTATAGGCAAATACGATTACAACTCCTAATAAGAATATGACTTTTAATATCATATAGCAACATGACTCCTAATTAAGTAACTACTCCTAGTTACATAATGACTCACTTTGAAATACATAATGATTCCTAATTACACATATAACTGGTAAATATTTTATGTTACATAATTTATTTGTGTTTTCATGACCATTAGAACAATACAAATCCATGTTATTGATAAATAACATCAAGTCAGATAAACATATAATCTTATCACTTCCGTGTATCCACAACATATTCTGTCTTCAACACTAGTTGTATTCATGTTCTGTCATGTCATGTTCATGTCACGTATTCATACCGGTGCTGCATAAAATTTTCTTTTTGTTTTCTTTTTTCTTTTTTTTTTGTTTTATTCACTTTTTCCTTTCAGACAACTCTAAATACATCCACTATCTGAATTACATCTACTATCTGAAGTTGTTCTACATCAGAAATCTCTCAGAAACTGTGCCTCATGGTTCACCTCTCTTTACATATTCCTGAAGCGAACCTACATTAGGGAATTATAATGTAATGTTGTGATGACTTCTAGTAGTTGTTCTCTTCATCAGATTAGCTTCTTATTCTGTATCATCTTCTAGAACAACTTTATTGAAAGCTTGTATGGATACCAGCGTGTTAGCCCATTGGTAATACCCTTCCCTCTCAATGGGGAGGTTCCAAGTTCAATCCCCGCAGTTGTCGAACTGGGGGATTCAACTTGGGTAATTAGTGATGGGTGTGCACGCGCGCGTGTTGGCTGGAGGGTGACACCTCTATCTTGTTTCAAAAAAAAAAAAATTCTAGAACAACTTTATTGAAAGCTTGTATGGATACCAGCGTGTTAGCCCATTGGTAATACCCTTCCCTCTCAATGGGGAGGTTCCAAGTTCAATCCCCGCAGTTGTCGAACTGGGGGATTCAACTTGGGTAATTAGTGATGGGTGTGCACGCGCGCGTGTTGGCTGGAGGGTGACACCTCCATCTTGTTTCAAAAAAAAAAAAAAAAAAAAAAAAAAAAAAAAAAAAAAAGCTTGTGAGGCTACAGGGCAGGATGAGAATCCTAGTCCGCCACAAATTTATTCATTGGTTCTGATGTATTATGTGGATTCTGCAACAGCTGCCAGACGCAACTCCTCAGCAGATAAAAAAGGCATATTATAATTGCATGAAAGCATGCCACCCGGATTTGAGTGGCGATGATCCAGAGATCACAAACTTTTGCATGTTCATCAATGAGATCTATGAGGTATGTGCTTCAGATCAAAACTCAAATGCTGTGCATTATATATCAATAACATGAACATATCCCAATTCCTTTTCATATATTAGGCTAATATAAATCAGGGAAGAGCAGGTGCTTAGTGATCCCGTGCAGCGAAGGGTATATGACGAGATTCATGGCTATGCATTGACTGCTATCAATCCTTTCTTGGACGACACTGCTCCAAGGGATCATGCATTTGTTGATGAGTTTAGTTGTATAGGTAAATCGAATCTCTCAAGTAAATTATTGATAAGAGGCCAATTTTGTGAAGTATTATCCAGACCTGCAGTCTGTATCGCTATTTTAGCATAACTAGCCTACTTCAAGATAACTTATATTTAATACGGTTTTATTTTTATGGTACATTACACAATAGTTTAAAATCTACCAAATTGGAATAAGCTATATTTGTTGGACTAATCTGCTTCCATATAAATCCTTTAGAGTATCCCCTTCATGTGTGAGTACTTTATTCATAGCATCATGTACCAGGAATTACATGGGGAATCATGCACCAAATCCGTTTTGTCAGGGTCTCCATCACAATGGCCACAGTTCATCTATAATCCGACATGGACTGGGCTCGGATCCTGCTTCCGTTGGCTCCCAACCTGTTCAAGTTTCACTATCTATGAGAAATGGGGCCCCTCGGGAGTTCATATAGTGACGGCATTATATAGTTTCAATCAAAACCAAAAGAGGGGGCAAAAAAATTAAGCCAAAAGCTTAAGCTGATAGGTTTAGCTTAACTATTTTTTTCTATGACTTTTCGGTTAACGTTCCGTCATGGTACTAATTCACACACACGAGTCGTTAACATGATAATATGGGCATGACTGTGGATTCCAGGGAGGTGTTTCTCCCAAATCACAGGATATAAGATATATTTGGTGGTCGCTTATTCTAAATCTTTTAAATTTTTGTGTATCAATCTCGTCTTTCTTTTTTTGTGGCAGGTTGTAAGAATTGTGCCAATGTGGCCCCAGATGTTTTTCAGATTGAGGAAGATTTTGGAAGAGCAAGGGTGTGCAGCCAGTCGGGAAATCCTGCCCTAGTCCAGGAAGCAATTGATACTTGGTGAGTGTTAAACAACGTAAAGGAGGAAAGCCAAAAGCTAATACGTAGCCTGAATATATATCTGTGCAAAAGCTTTACAAACCTTAATAGTTTGTATGTTGAAATATCTTGTTTTAGGATAAGAGACGATGTTATCCTCCTCCCTTAGATGTCCATTCTCATGGGCTTCTTTCTTCGTCCGTCTTATTTCAGTTTTTGTGTAGCCCCTCTGCATTTGATTTTTTATAATATATACTAAAAGAACTTCTCTGTAAAAAATTACATAATTTATTTTTAATTATCTTACCCTTTTTTAAAAGCTATTCTTAGGGGAAAAAAATTAACTTGTATCTATCATTATCATCATCTTCAGCATTAGCTATCTGATGTGGAATCAAATACCAAATTAGGAAATTTAGGGTTTTGGATATGATCACAGGTCGCAACCTGGATCTAGGCTTCACCACCACTTGAATCAATCAAAAATATACCGAATCAAAACCTTAAGCAAAGCTTATATCCAAAATATTCAATATCTTTATTCATCAAACTGAGTCTCTTAAATAAACCCCTACAAAGAAGAGTTTTACTACATAACCGATGTGGAACTAAACATACTGGACTCAATAAAGCAATACAAAATAAAAAAGATTCGATGGACTAAACCTAATAAGGACTCCTCAAACTGACTCAAACGGAGTCCGATCAGACTTAAACGAAAAACAACAAACAGAATAAGATATGGACTACACGATCCTCCAATAATATCAATTGACTCATAAACAAGGGCTCAAAATTAGAGCAAAGTGGTGCCGATGTGACACGACGACGACGCTGATATGTATGTAGAGGAACCGGTGTAATGCCCCCATCAATACTCCCTGGGTGACAAGAACTCAACCCGTCAAGTATGGCTCCAAATGACTCTTATAGAACTCCAACAAATCTGGGGCTAACCGCTGCAGGTCTTCTCAGGTAATCCATGTGTCATTAGATTCTGGACGACCTTTCTAATGTACTAGATACCGTCTACAATCATCATCTCTAGTATAGATGATATGATCATCTTTAATGCTATCAATTTGTTCTGCTATAAATGGGTCAATTGTTGTTGGCAGTGGGAAAAGTGAGGTCCCTCAACTAAAGGCTTGGGGGTATTGTTCATCAAGATCCACAAGTGGATTATCAGGATTAAAGAAGGACCTTTATAAGCTACCAAATATGATATATTAAATGTCGAACTAATCTCGAAGTTCGAAGGTAAATCAATTACATAGGAATTTGGATTAATTCTCTTAAGGATTAATCGAACCAGGCAGTGAAGCTGAGATCCAGGCTGCGATCCGTGATCATACCCAATCCCTTATTCAACTCTTCCGTCCCACAACATTTTTGGTATCAGAGCCGAAATTTGTGGAAAAAAACTGTTCATCATCTCTCCCAAGACTCCCATATGCAAGCTCCGAATCCCATGCCATCGCCACCGCCACAATGCCTCCATTGCCTCCACCTCATCATTGTCGTCGCATCACCGTCGTTTCCTCCATCCCATGCCGTCCAGTCTCCACCAAGTCCTCGTCATCATCGCTAAGATCTCCATGCTCCCATGTCGATGAAGACTGCCTCGTCCTCACTCCGATCTTCTCCACCCTTCCCCTTCATCTTCATGTCCTTAAAGAAACTTTCTGCTGTCTTCTTCTTATCTTGTTACTTACTATTGTATTCATCAGAGATGAATATTTTCAAGCCGGAGAGAATGATGGTAATCGGATGGCTCAGATTTACTAGTATTTATTTAGATTTAGAATTTAGATTTGAAGAAGATTTGATTTGATTTGGCATGATTTAGATTTTTATTTAATTTAGATTTGGATAAATTTTGTTAAGATTTAGGTGTTAATTTAGATTAAATTTGAGTAGATTTTGATCCTATCAATAATTGCACGTGTGATGCATGTTTTGTAGGCTATATATAGTCATGTAATGGACTTTGAGAATTAATGATTATTTGCTTAAAACTTATTTTCCTATGAAAATTTT
Source organism: Agave tequilana (assembly GCA_038442645.1). Taxonomy (NCBI): domain Eukaryota; kingdom Viridiplantae; phylum Streptophyta; class Magnoliopsida; order Asparagales; family Asparagaceae; genus Agave; species Agave tequilana. The sequence goes on from JAVJIF010008775.1 coordinate 90,269, forward strand.
GTGTTGTTTGATTTAATCTCATGGATTAATCTAACCAAGCAGTGAAGTTGAGATCTGGGTTGCGATCCGTGATCATACCTAATCCCTAATTCCACTCTTGCGTCCCACATCACTATCCTTTCTGAAGGTTCAATATTTGGTCTTTTGATTTATGTCCATTGTTGTGATCGGTTCTTGATTTACTTTTCTTAGAATTTAAAATGCCATTATGGATATGAATTTATTTTCAAAATAAAATCTCATCTCTCATGCTAATTACCATTTGAATGGGGGTAATTTTTACATAACTGGCTGCTAGTTACCCATTACATCAGTGGATGACAATTGCCAATATAGTCAGAAAAAGCATCTGATCTTATTGATAAAATACTGTTACTTTTCATCTCCCTCGGTGCATAATGGTGAACCTTCTTGGTTGGTGCATGATTTGAACTTAAAGGTCAAAGGTCCAGATTAAGGATATTTGCGCCTATTTACTAAACAAAGATTTCTATTCAGGACAATGGAGATTGAAACGTAAAAAAAGATGTTTAAATCAACTTTCCTCCAAAAAAAAGGTGTTTAAATCAACTCTAGGAAACAAAGTGGGCTATTGTAAGACTTACCATATTGGTTGCAGTGTAGTCATATATTTATCTTTATCCTTTTCATTGAGAAAGAATCAGTGCTTTTACTAGCAACGTATGCGCGGGTCTGGATGACTTAATTTTCCTATATGTTTTATGCATCCAAGCTGTTATTTTTCTCTGTGACTTGTGGCTGTCCTGTTATTTCTTCTAAGCTGAAGTTTTGCTATTGAGAGGCATTAGTCTTTTTTCTTTTTAAGTAATCCCCTGCTTATGTAAATACTTGTTTGTTTTTCAGCCCAGTTGATTGCATTCACTGGACTTCTCCTGCACAAGTTTCTCTCCTTGAAGATGAAATGCGTAGGGTGGAGAGAGTGAACGTAAGGATATACTTTAGTCTGGCATACTTTTTTTTTTTAATTAAAGTTTTCATGATCAGAATAGAGCCTCATGACAGAGCTTTATATTTCTATGGTTGAAGAAATATAAATTTTCTTGGGTTTGTCACTATGTGAACGTTAATTATGTTTTCCTTCACAAATTTTATATCTAACATGGAGCATGACCATCAAGGGAGACCATTTTTACAGTTTTACTGGTATATTTGTAAAATTATATTGGTGGAAATATGTTTCAAGTTAAATCTTTGACTTACATTATATGCCTAGATGTTGAATGCTGATACCTAGAAAACTTTACTCTCTTGGCTACCGCTAGTGTAGGGGTTTCTATAGATGGTTGCTATCTGTTTTATGAACTTTAACTATGTGTTTAACAAGGTAGGTTTCTATCCGTGGCACGTCTGCTGTCGCTCATAGTAGCCTCCTCTGGAATTTTTTTACTCTCATTAGGCTATGATGTCATGTTTTCATCTGATCTCTGGAAACTGGCTGGTGAATCAACTGTGTGAATACTTGCATTTGTCCAGCACACACCATTCAGTTAGATGGTTATAATCAATGTCACGACTCTTCATGTGCGGGGATCTACTACCTTGACTACAACCCGAACAGGCATTCTCACATCCTAACTGGTGGCAATGATTGGTGAAGCACATTCCTCCACCATGGAAGGCTCCCTAGCCATCCCCATTTCACAGTTGCCACCACTGAGCCTGCTGACTTGCATATGTTTCGCCCTCAAATTTTTTGCCCAGGACGGACACCCGTCATGGTAACTGTTTTGTTGCTCAATGGATATCCAGCATTCGAAATGTTTCTCCCATCTTTCCTTTTATTCATGCCCCAGTTGGTCTGGAAGATGGACTCATCTGAATGCTTTCCTAGTCTACAGAAGATTACTTTAAGGTCCAGCTTCCTTGGGATTATTTAGTTCCCTTTGTTTATTCATTATACCAGTGGAATGTGCTAAGAAGCTCTCCTACCTGAGCAAACTTGATCCAGTAATTAATCCAAGCGTCTTTCAGCCTTGCTTTACATTGTCATGTTACTTGCTCTTTGCATTTTCTGGATGGCCAGGCTTTTGTTCTATGAAGTTATTCTTTTCCATCTTGCATTCGCATCAAGTTCTTCCTGCATGTTGTGTCCTCTAGTTGTCCCAACTGTAAAGCCTCCCATTTCATCATGTATGCATTGTCTTGCTCAGTTTCCTGTCACTGTGCCAACTCTAATGTCTTCACTTCTATCATGGATGCATTGTTTTTCTCAGATATGTTTCCATCTTCCGTCTTCCATCTTGAGGTTTTGGATAACTGCATTCTGTGAGTCTTGTTCGTTGGCACTGCAAACTTGAGGCCTCAGCTCTGCCTTTCAATCACTGCGTGTGTACATGCTATGGCAGTTCATCCTCATGCATTGCTTGTCTCAAATTTTTATGACATAGATTAGCAGCTTCATCTGAAATTAATCTTTGCTTCATCGCGCCTTATATATTTGTTCATGACTGCTGCCTTCAGTTGCTTTGTGTACTGTCGATTCTCTTCTCGTCCTCTCTATTGACCTCTACTTGGAACCCCTTTTGGAGACTGTTTTCCTCTATAGGGTCATTCTCACATACCCAATACTTTTTCTCTGACTGCTTCCTTTTCTACTTGATGTACCTTTTATGCCCCTATCAAGCCATCAATATTCTTCAGGTTGGGTTAGGTCCCAGGACAGAACTTGGTCACTGGTAAATTAGTAATACTGAAAGCTTTAGTTGTAAGATCAGAATTATTTTTGAAAAGAAACTTTCAGATACAATATTGCATTTCCATTTTTTTAGGACCTCTAATTTGAAGATTGTGATCACAGTTATTGGCTTTCTTTGCTCAAGTCAGTAATTGAAAGTTTTGAACTTACATAATCGATGTTTCCAAACAGGTGGGACTCATGCTTGCAGGAATGGGGGCTCATCTATTGATGTTTTCAGAATGGTAATAATGATATCTATTCAATCAATCATAAGCATCATTCATTTGCTAATGGAATTTTGGAATTTGTCCAAGCAAACCTTAGTTCTAGTAGCATGTAGATAGCGACTACCATCAGTCCTATTTTACAGAATTGTTTATTTAGAATCATTTGAAGTCAGTTGTAGAATTTTATAAGTCAATAATGGATTAATTCTTTTAATATGTTAGTTTTAGTTTACCGTTACATGCTTCAATGGATTCTCTATCTTTGTTGATGAAAGCTCTTCACTAGGGCAGATCCGTCTGCAAAGTGAGGGAACAAAGTCTCCGAGAGAAACAAGAGACAAAAATTGATTTAACTGTTTGGTTACTAAAGAGGGGAAAAAAAATCAAGTTATTCTTTTACTACTGCACAATGCTCCTCTTTTTGTGCATTCACTGCTTTCATTTTATATCATGTAATAACTTCAATATTTCATTTTTGGACAATATATACTGTTGCCACTTTGTTGGTTAATATTATTTATACGGATAACATTGCTAATTTCACTGACACGGTCTTCTTAAGATGCAGGCAAACCTTTAGGCTCACACAAGGATGGCCCCAGATGCCACCTCTATTGAAACAGAAGAACAGTTCTGAGATATACCTGTGAAGTACTTGAATAACAATGTGTTTGTTGTATCATTATATGACCAGGCATTGTTGGATAATGAGAGGAGCGGATATTAGCACCCACAAAAGTGATCAAGGCACCCATCAAAATTTGTAAAAATTTGATTGATAATTATAACTCTAAATAAAAAGACACAAATACCCTTAAAATTATCAAAAATTACAGATTTTAACATTCATATTGATGAATATACTCATAAAATTGATTAATACACCCACCAACACTCATTCTTCTTCCCTCCGGCCCCTTTCATTCCTCACCTTAAAAAAAACCGAAATTTTATCAGATTAATTCCAAGAAACCCAACAGACCCTATTTAGCACCAACCCACAAAAGATAAAGAAGTATCTTAAATAAGCAGTGCTCAATCCCGAGCTGCATTACCTTGAAGGCCTCTCGAACTCTGTGCCGTTCACCGGCCCGATCCAACTTGGCCTCAGAGACCATCTTGGCGAGCCTCCCATCGACCCCTTCCCACCTCATGTTTTGCTGCTTCTTGGAGCGCCAGCGAGCCCAATCCTAGCAGAACCTAGTGGAGGTCAGACCCAATTCAAGCAGAGAACCAAAAAGATCAAATTTTGAGGGAACACTGTGAATAAAGATTTGTTCCCCCCCTCTTGGTATTGTTAGTGGGGGCTAAAGGGGAGAAGATCTTGGGCAGAGTGGGGGGCATTGAGGAGGCCATTCATTTATAAAAAAACCTAAAAAACATGAGTCCTCTTTTAGTAGGAGGAGAAAGAGTTCTGCATATGGAGACAAAGGAGAAGCTTCTTATACAAGACATCTTACTGAACTGAGAATGGCCCCATGTGATTCTCCCCCTCTCCAGAAGTTGGGATTCATCGAATGATTCGACAGGAGATGGGCGACGCGAGGAGCAGGGGCCGGAGATGGGCGGCGGCGAGGATGGTCTGACAGCGAGTAGGGGCGGTGCGAGGAGAAAGTTGTGAAAGAGGAGTTTGTTGACGAAGGAGACGAAGGTAAATTTGGAATTCTGAAAAAATTATAAGTTTAGAGAGAATAAAAGTATTTTTGGAAATTTAATGGGGTGTGTTAATCATTTTTGTGGGTGTACTAATCTAGTTGGTGCTTTTATCAAACTGGTGGGTGCCAATATCCGTTCTTGAAATAACTATTGTCGTTAATGAAATAACTTGACAGGCTTCGAGGTGTCATTTACCAAGTGATAACTACTCGCGCGAAATTGGGCAAAAGATAACTGTAACCACCCCCTTCTTTTGGAATATAGGCTATAACCTTGTGCAAGTAAGATTTGAACGCTGGACTTCTTACCCACTGCAAAGATGTTTTAGCACCGTGCTACAATGACACTTACAAACTCTAGCAACATAAGGACCTAAAATGCTACGTTATGAAGGCAGGGTGGGTTATTAAGAAATATAATTATTTTCAATCTCTTATTTATCGAGAAAAACTATAACATGAGGAGTATTATATTAAAAATAGAGAACTGCATCAGAGTGTCATGGAGGCAAAGACGGAGCTAGAAATTCTCACTAGAGGGGTGAAAAATAATTTGTTGAATGCATAACTTACAAAATAAATAGAGAGAAAAACAATAATAAATTAGAAATAAGAATAAGTTACAAAGATGTCAATTTTTCTTCATATTCTGAGAAAATTTTATTGCTACATCATACTCGATGGAATGTACTCTAGAAATAGAAATTTTCAATATCTTTCAACCAGAATAAATAAAGAAAAGTATAGGGAAATTTTAAGTATTGTCTACCATATAAAATAAAAAATAAAAAATGATGGTTCATATTGCAATTTTTTTAGAATAAAAATCTCTTAAGGAAACATTATCTTGAAATATCAAAGTGTTTAATTGTTAAAAAATAAGTTTATCCATTGTTTCATCTGAAGACTAAATAAAATGTTTGGAAAACATAGCATGTAACTCTAAAATATAAAAAAAAAAAAATAATACAAAAATACTTACTATTTTAGGATTACATTAAGTAAAATAAGGTCAATAAGAAAAGTAAAACAAGGCTCCAGAATTTGAAGTTACACTAGGATCTTAAAGAAAGGAGAAAGAGAATAATATTAAATGAAAAGCTACTTTTTGAATACCTCAGTTTAAATTTGGATTCCCTACAACTCACTTCCACTCCTTCACAAGTGAGCCAAGCCTCATTGGTTCTTGAGTGCAGTTACGGCCTAAGTTTCAAAAAATTAAAAAGAAAAAAAACCTTGAGCTTTAAGATTACTAATTAATCTAATTAGGTAACAAATACAAAAAATTTATAAAGAGAATATAGTATTGAATTGAAACATTCTTCAAATACCTACGGTGTAGGAGTACCAATTACTTTGATTAGGTAAAAGATTAAGTACCTTAATTGGAATGTGCTAAATACGAGAACTAGATTAGAGGAAAAAGTACTATAAAAGGATTCCATTACATATAATTAACTATATTTATTACTGGAGACAAAACCAATACTATATATAAAGGGAACTTTCCACAGAAAGTGTGGGCAATTGCCCACCCCTCCCTCCGCCCCTGCGTGGAGGTCATGAATTGCCCACACTTGCCCACCCCTCCCTCCGCCCCTGCGTGGAGGTAATGGTTTCACCTTGTTAAAAATAATAACAGAAAAATAATGTTTTCAACCAAATTTAAGCTACCTCACATGGTTTGCTTGTTTCTCCTTACATGTGATTGCTTTGACATGCAAGCCACATCCTGCTGTTGCTTCCATGTGGGAGGTGTTGAGCAGGCTTGGCTACATTATTGGTCCAAGTAACTAATATTCATTTATCAAAGCTTTTGGTTCGAAGGTTTCATTTTTCTTTCTTTCTTTCTTCTCTTTCTCTCTCTTTTTTTTTTTTTGAGATAAGACATAGGCCAAAAATGTATTAACTAGTAAAAAGAAGTGCATCATAGGGGACGGAATGATGGGAACCAAGAAACCCCCATGAAGGATATACAACTACACAAATAAAACAAAGATTATGTTGTATCAGGTCGGCCCATTGGGGAAATGAACCGGTGAATTCACATATAGACCTTATCTAACCCAAAAGCTCGAGTTGATAGGTAGACACCAAACTTCATATTTATGCGTTTCATTTTTTACCCAGCTATCCGATGTGGGACTATTCAAATCACACATGACACAACAATCTCCTTCATGTGTGATACTCACATGAATTATTTGGGCCAATAAATCCCTCAATACACGGGCAAGAGGTCACAAGTCCAACAGTTAGGTGGAAATAAGAATTATATGGACAACTCAAATGGCCAATGTGGGTCTATTTAGATCACACATGACACAACAGATTAATCATAATCCTCATCATCGTTAACTGGCTCCCCTTCAGTGGCTTCCTTGTTGGTGAGTCTTGGAGGTTCTGGTGTACCATCAGATGCGTATGATGATGCTGGTTGGAAGATGGTCCACTGGAAGAGCCTCGGTGTGGTGGTCCTACTTCCCAGTTTCCTGAGTCCGATCCGTAGTGGACATCATCTCAATCTCCTTAATGAAAATACTTTAGTTGAGGGTGATGCTTCTGAAACTTTACCTTCACTTCCATGTGCATGTTGATTGAGATGTTCTCACCATCAAATTGCTGCTGATAAAACGATTGTGATGCACCCTTTGAGAAACCCAGATCTCTGCCAATTGTTTAGAGTTCTCTTCTTAGTAATCGTGGTTGTATTTATTCTGGGAAGAGATTCCTTAAGGACCTCAGTGAACATGCTGAACTTGTATTGTGGCACTAATGGTCGAGATTAGGCAACACGACCAAGAACACTTTGACTGACATTGTCAGGGAACAGTTAGCAGATACATCTTGGTGATGTTATTTGGTAACCATGAAAATGGCCTCACATGAAAATGGGCTACATTACATATGGTCTAAAAATTTCTGTGGTTCTAATTTAATTTTTCCGAACCAGCTATGCTTCTGTCACGTTTACCAGTCAAATTATAAATATGTATCTATTTTCGCTTGTGAAATAATTCGGAAGTTCTTACAGGGAACTTTATTGATGTGCTAAGTGTGAGAATGTCAAATTTCCAACATGTATTATTACTTACAAGATTGACATTCCATTTCTTACCTTACTGTTCTATTTTTTTTCGAGACTTAAATTTTTTATGTGGTGCTTCTTGATGAGAATAATATTGGAGATCTATTTCTTTGTTTCTTTTGATTCTAACTATGTTTCTCCACTCATATGCTAGGCAAGATCCAGGTGGGAGAAAAGGCAATCCAAAGTCCTGGTATGACAAAGTCTTTACTTCATCTGCATACTACTAAAGTATCATGCTATAGTTGACTCCCTGGATGCATATTTATCTCTCTTAATAAAATTTGTATGTAGCACTGTCAATTTTCCTTCTGAGCAAAGTTTTTATCTCTCAGCTAAACTTCATAGCTTGAAGCATCTTATCTTTCTGATTAAAAATCCTTCAAAAACTCGCACAAACTTCAATGTGTCTCCTGTTTGTGCTTTAGCAAATTTTCTAAAAGAAATCAAGGACTGGTTGAAGAAATATATGCATGATTCTCATAAACTGTATGAATTAACCACTCATTCATAGTCTTACAGAATTGATTTATATCTTTAACCTGTTTAATCTGTTTCATCACAATGAAACGACTTTATATGGATTGGGTTGTCCTCAAATATCAGTGTCTGAGACTGTTGATTGCATCACAATGAACTATATTCATTTGTCTTCTACATTTTGACCAGTTGTCTGGTTTCTTGCATACATAAACTTTGCTTAAACTAGTTTGCTAGGTGAATCTTTTTGAAAGATATCAAAGTCCTACCGAGCTATAGAAGTTCCGTTTTCTCCATAGGTTGTATCCAGCTATCCTCAAAATTCTGAAGCAGCAGCAGAGGGGTTGACTAGCTTTGACCTGTCAAGATCCTAGAGTGAATATATAAACAACTTAGGATTGCCGATCTCCATTAGGAAGAAATTGTTATTGAGATTATAAATTCTTGGCAGCCTATCTTTTCTCAAAAGGCCTATCTTTTCTCAAAAGAAAAAAAAAGAAAACACAAAAAAGAAAAAAAAAAAACTCGGCAGTCTCTCCTTTTACTGCCCTTGCCACATTTGGTTCCTGTTCTCTTCATGCACCTACTGCTTATTGTATTCCGATGTAGGAATAAATTGAGAAATTTGGGCTTGAATAGTTACTTTGTGCATTTCTAAATGACTTGCTGCGGGCTTTCAAGATTGTTTATGCATTTCATATTTTTTTTTCTGCTTTTGAGCATGCAGGAAAAGGCTCGAATGCAAATGATGAAACAAAAAGATTCAGATAATAGTAGTGGGTCTTGGAGTGATCTTTGGGGAAAGCCAAAAGATTATCAAAGTACAGGTGCACTTTTAAGGGGAAAAACAAAATATTTTTTGAAAAAAGGCTCGAAAGTTTTTAGTTTATGGGATTGAATTGCTTTTGATTTGCCCTAGTACCTAATTGATCTGTTGACCTTTGTGCCGTCTTCTCACATATGCACGCACATTTGCATATGAACTTGTAGATTCATGGATGAAACTGGCATTAAATTAGAAGGTGGTGTTTTGAGGCAAAATAGGACCCGGCCTGCTCAATTGACTAATAGAGAATGCTCTGGTTGACAGAAGAAGAAGCCAAGGAGAGAGCAAAGAAAGCTGCTGCAGCTGCCCGAAGATGGAGAGAATACTCGAGGAGAGGCACAGATAGACCCCCAACCCTCAAGCTTCCAGATGCAGTCGGCAACAAGGAACCGTGAATTAGATACTACCCATATCTCAGTTACCTTTCTTATTATACTTTCAGATGTACACTGTTAAATATAATAGATTACGGTTTTTAGAGAGCCTGTAATAGATCATTGCTCTCTCCCTTATTCTGACATGTAATATATGTACATTCTATAGCTTATACAGTCAATATGGAGTAAAGCTGAAGAGAAATTTGTGCATGTTGTATAGTGTAAGTAGCTTCATCTAAGCTTCACCCTCCAATGTCTAATATCAGGGTCAGGTTTACTTGGACCATGGATGACCATTTTTTTTGTTATTAGATTTTTGGCATGTGCAATTAAGAGAGAAATTTTCTTTTAGATGGTAACTATTTCACTTTTATAGTGATTATGAATTCTCGAGAATAGAAATAATATATTTTTTAGTTTTAATGTACTAACTACTCTAGTTAACACACTAAGAGGGTGGGTGACTACTTTTCTCACATTATTAATTCATAATTAAAAAATGTGATCGTGTCACATGTAGTTAGAGTCTCTAATGTCGAAGCGCAAGGCGCAGTGTGAGGCGCAAAGAATCTAATGTGCACGAGGCGCAAAGCGCAAGTGAGGTGATGCGCCTCACTTTAATTTTTTTTTTATTATGAGAGATTATGAGAATAAAAGTATAACCATAAGATACACAACAAAGAATAAATAATAAATTAACAATTAAAATATTAATAAAACAAGAACAATGTGCACACTTGTATAGTTGTCTCATCAACACCTGCATAGAGATCAATTTAATAGCATAATAACAAACTATCAACAAGTAAATAAGACATAAGTCACACATATAGGATAGATGATAGATTACATTACCAAGACAATCCAAATTTATATTTCAATCAACGTAAATGCGAGATATGAAATCAAACCCACAATACAAGCGTAACACAACTCAAATCACTTAATTGCATAAGACTGTTTTCCTTTTTATCATGTTATTTTTAATAAAATTCCATATATTTTACTGCTTTCTTCATTATGAAGTTTCTAATGGAGTCTAATTCTTGCAGGTTCACAATCAGAGCTTGAAGGCAAAAAAGAACAGAGTGTTGCAAAATTTTACTATATTTGGATCATGAAAATTTGTAATGAAATTATCAACTTTGTAATTTGTGAGAAGGTATGACGATCTCTCACTTACAGCTGCAGTCGATACTATGATGAAACTCTGTAAAATTTCATATAGTCAGAAATAGTGTAAACCTGCAATCACAAGTAGAGCACAATTCCGTTGTCTGCAACACCAAGAAGCATCCAATGATGATATTCTTTCTTGAAAAATAAGTAAAAACTAAAGTAAGAAAATTAATCATCACAGAAAATGAATATAACCAACAATATCAATGGCTTAATACTACCAATACAATATATCAACAAGAAACACACAAATAAGATAGTATTGTGATTGTAACCACAGGTAAGAGAGACAGAGATAGAGACAGAGAGAGAGAGAGAGAGAGAGAGAGAGCGACAAAGACAGAGATAGACAGAGAGGGGGGCGAGAGAGAGAGATGGAGACAGAGAGAGAAAGAGAGACAGAGACAGAGAGAGACGGAACTGTTGACACTCTGAAAAGACAAACTTCCAGACAGTATTTTAACCGGTTAAACGATGTCTAAATTTGTCGATATTTACAAAAGACGAGTTGCGGATAAGCTGACGACCAATTTCTGCCCATCCTCGAGGGACAAAGTAATGACTCAAACTTTACTGATCCAGTGAAGCAGAGAGTAAGCCAGGTATTGCTTTTGAAGAGGCCTAAGCAGGCCTATGAGGCTAAGTCAGTTCAACACTTAGCCTCGCATGAACCCAAAGGGAAAGCTTCGCTTGAAGCTTTACAACATTGTTAAAAGGTTAAGTTTCTAGCTTCTCACGAAGCTCTTCAGAACTTCTCAAAAAAGTTAACTTGTAGTTACGCCTGAAGCTAATAGTAGCTTCGCCTGAATCATACTTCGGTTAGCTTCGCCTGAAGCATACTTCAGCTTCGCTTGAAGCATTGTAATAGTTTCGCCCGCAGCTTTACTTAGCCTTGCTAGAGAGCTTGCCAGGTCAGTAATTGACCAGTTATTAGTGGGTTAACCCCACTACTTTCGTGAGGTTAATGCCACTTTAAGTGGGCGGTTGCACCCACCCACTTTGTCCCTCATTAGGCGGAGATAGCCAGGTCAAACGGCTATAGATAAGCTCGGGCGAACCTATATAGCTTCGGTGAGGCTTGTATTTAGCTTCGCATGAAGCTTTATAGCCTCGCGCAAAGATCACAATAGCCTTGGGCGCGAGGCTAGCTGACCGTTGCCAGTCTTGCTGAATTTTAGGGGCAGTTACGCCCTTGAGAGCCTATAAATATCTCATTTTGGATGAGCTCGGGGCGAAGGATTGGGCTAAAAATTAGACTGAGCTTCTTAGGCAGAATTTTGAGAGAGAAGCAAATCAAGAAATTATTCTCTAAGCTTCCAAGCTTTCATAGACCTAGTTCTCTAATCTGCTAATTTCTTGCGATCTTTCACTCTCAAGGAGTTTTCAGAATCAGGCGAGAAGGAAATCCTTAAGGCTCAATCGCTCGCATCGTCAATGGAACAAAGTGGTCGCGCGCTGTCTAGACTTCCACTGGCACACTTCTCCAAAAATCTCAGAAGAAAATTTTTATAACTTTTCCTTTTAAAATTACTTGTAATTTTCTACAATTTTGTAAGTTTTTCCCCTTGTAAATCAATGGAAAATAAGATGGCGACTCTGCTGGGGATTATATAGACATTACTGAGAACCAAGTGCCACAATGCAACGTTGGGTCTACTGCAGAGACAATGGTCATTCAATTTGACCAAGAGAGGTTCGAGTAACTTCTCTCTGGGGGTAGCACAAATCCCTTACATGTGCGCAAGCAAGGAAGATCACCATAGCCAGAACTCTTCGGGTTAAAACTTGAAAGCAAGTCTCTATTGAGATAAACAAGTCTCCATGCGAGGCTATGAAGGCTCCATTGATGTTTTCTGCAGTCTCAACAGAGACTAACTTAGCTTCACACCAGCATGCTTAAGCTGCGTGTGAAGCTAAAAAAGCTCCACTAAAATAGCCTCTGTCAAGCCTATGTGAATTGTAAAATTCGAAAAATAGCTTCTGTCAAGCCTATGTGAATTACAAAATCCGACTCAGTCTCAAGCGAGGCTAAAGAGAAATCTCTTGACAAAGCGTCGTGCGAAGCTAACTCAGCTCTTTGCAGGGTTCAGCCTCGCCTATCATGCGAGGCTAAGGCCAAAGCACCTCTATGTGCTGATAGTGTTACTGATGCAGCTTCGCCCCCATTGCCAGCACTAAGTGCTAAAAAAGTTCTCAATCGCAAGGATAGAACTAAAGCACTGTTCAATACTAATGATCTTAGCCTTAAGGCTAAAAATGAACCACCATTGAGTGCTAGCAGCGAAGCCATTTCAGCCTCGCTCAAGGAAAGAGCTATACTACATAATGCTAAGCTCGCCTTCAAAGGAAGAGCTAAAACTGGCGAAGCTAACTCTTCAGGTAAAGTGAAAGCAACTTTCAAGGCTAGGCCTAGGGCTTTTTAGCCTAAGCAGGCTAATTCTCAACTTCTCCGATTCTCCATGTTGGATCGGTTACGCCTGGCTAATACTGACTTACGAGAATTTTTGAACCACAAGCGGAAACTCCGCTCTGAAAAGTCAGTTCACGTCTTGACGTCCCAGTGTGGACAAGTAAGGTGTCAACTTGTGACGGTTCACTCTGTCCATTATTGCGTGGGGACAATCCCCACAATGTCTCCTCCAAATCAGCAATCAGTATTCAATCGGTTGTCAATCCAGACTTCTAAGAAACCCAAGTCTCCGAAAAAGAAGACAACAGAGGTGCTTTATCTTACGGCTGCCTCTGTTAACATGATAAGTAGAGGAAGAGATCTATTTCGGTCAGGATGAAGGAGATGAGGGGCTTATACTCCTCCAGCTAGCTCTGTGGACTCTGATTATAGCCCTGGCTAAAGTCAGGTTCTGGTGAATCAAGAGGGTGCCTTCCAAGGTACTCGCTCCAGGGTAGCAATACCCTATAACTATGGACAACCTTCTTCATCCATAAGGGCTGTGTCACTAGCACCATTGAGGAACCTTTTTCAATAGTCTGATAATGAGGAGGATGCCAGTGGATATGATTCTTCAGCTACCATCAGCTTGGCATGAACGGGGCTCGTATCGGCCAACATGGCTGACAACAATGATGATGATCTTCGTCGGCGAATGGAGGCATAAGAGCAGACTTCCAAGTTCCAAGAAGAAGCCTTGGATAACACACAACGCATGTTGACTTAGCTCTTGACCGATCAGAATAATGACAATATAACCCGTAGGAATCATGTTGGAGAGGAGAAAAACAACAATGAACCTCCTAAGACTGAGAAGTCAAAGGAAAGCTCTCAGTCGATGCCAAGGTTATCAAAGGCATCTAAGCTCATATCGCATCCTTAGCTCTAAGGGATGAACTGAAGAAAGTAAGGATGACTCGTCCTTACCCGATAGAATGGGATTCAGTGTCGTACCCACCAAATTTCAAACCACCTACATTGCACACGTACGATGGTCAAAGTTCACCCAACTAGGACATCTATCACTTCCAATCTCAAACTGGTAATGTAATAGATAACGATGCCATCATACCTAGATTATTCATCGGCACCCCTAAGGGGGTAGCCTTTGATTGGTTCAAGAGCCTGCCCAACGGCTCCATCAATTCTTGGGTTGATCTGGAAAGCCGGTTTCTCTCTGAATTCTACGAGGATGACACCAAGGTGACCATAGACAAACTCCTCTCGATGGTCCAGAAAGGAGGAGAATTCGTGCGAGAATACATTGAGAGGTTTCACAACATCTCTCTCATGTGCCCTGGGCATGCCATTACCCATGTTACTTTAGATATGCTGGTATAACTTTCTCGACAGAGTGAAAGTTCGTATGTGAGCTGTCAAAGCCTATACATGGAAGGAGCTTGTCGAGCAAGCTGAGATAGCCAAGAAATCGACTAAGAAGTTTGAGCTTTCAGTGCCCAAGAACAAGTGGGGGGTCAATACAAAGGGACGTGATGCAACCCAATCTTCCCAATCAAAGGGGAAGGAAATCATGGTTGTTGAGCTATTAGGGGCAGCTCAACCAAACAGAAGAGCAACGTCAACAACAATCAAGAGTTCAAATCCCCGTTAAAAGTGTAAAGAGCAGGTGGTGACAATCTTTCACTTACTTCACTAGGATAATAAGCTCACATTACCCGAAGTTCGGCGTCCCAATTAAGTGGAGCATACAAATGATCCAGCTACTGCCTCTTTCTTAGGATGGTGCATCACCCTACCAGCAGATGCTTTGCCCTCAAGGACAAGATCCAAGTATTAGTAGATGTTGGAGTTCTGACTCTCAAGTCAGAATAAAAGAAAGTCACCGCCAACATGGTGACGCTTAACTTCGGGACCTTCTCGAAGATGACTGTCCAAGAAGGATTGGTCCTACTCCCTAAAGCCAGATTGGACGTCATCAATCCAATGGCTGAAAAGTAGAAAGCTAAGGGCCTCATTTCAATGAAGATAGAATCTGGAGAGATCATGTGGGTCCACCTAGATATCATCAAAGATGAGAAATGAAAAACTAGCAAGCTCAAGCTCAAAGACAAGTCATGTAACACCGTCTCTCTCACAAAGATGACGACTCTGTGACTATAGCCTCTCTCAGCGACTCGAAAGAAGAGAAGCTTGCCTTAGCAACATAACCTACTATCTCGCAGCCGGTGGGCACATGTTCTGGAAAACAGTACTTGCGACAATACGACTAGATAACCAAGGGGATACAACAATCAACAACATCATGAATTACTGCAGCTATCCAGGCCTCAATGCCTAAGGACAAAGATAAGCAGAACAAGATTTGATTTGATAAATCCTTGAAGAAGAATCCTTCCAAGGACTTAACACCCCTTTTCGATTTGACATATTGGCGCAATTGGCCAATAATTTAGCTCGTATAACCCTGCACAAGCTATTCCGCCTCTCGAAGGAAATAAGAAAGGCACTTAGGAATGCACTTGCTGATTCAGAATTATTTCTGACACAAGTGCCTTCAATCCTTACAAAGGATGACGGATTCTCATGTCCCCAATGTCATATGGTACAGTAGCAAGTATCATGTATCACCTTCACTCCTGAGGACATGTTTCTCAAGGACAACTGATATGACAGATCCTTATACTACATAGGGTACATTGGGTCCACACACATTGAGAGGATACAAATCGACCCGTGGTCTGCTTTAAGCATCATCCCCAAAAGACTTTTTTATTTTCTCAGCATCCCATTGAGCAGGTTGTCAACCACGACTATGATTATATAAGACTTCAATGCCAAGAGTAGTCACCCTCTAGCAAGGTTCGTCTTTGATGTCAAATTGGAGACTTGAAATCAGAAGTGACATGTTATGTAATTGACGCCGACACATCTTACAATCTCTAACTTGGACGGCCTTGGATCTATGCCAAGTAGATTGTGCCTTTCACACTCTGCCAATGCTTCAAATATGTGGATCATAAGATGATGGTCAGTGGTCAGGATGGCGTTCACCGAAATGGAGCCGTTCAAAGGAGTGGAGAACTACTTTACTGACTCTCACTTTATAAACTAAATGGTAAAGTGGTGAAAAAATCATTGCCAGACGATATCGACAGCGGTAATGAAGCAGACTCAGAATCGGGAGATGATTCCAGTGATTTCTTTTGATGAAGAACCAATTATAGCATATTTCAATGATCCTGATTGTAATAATTTCACCACAATGACGGCGAATGGGTTTTTAATGAAAATGTATATTTTGATTATTCTTTGTGTCACGATGATGTAAATTGTCATGTTGACTTGAGTCCTCTACACATGCCTCTACCAAAGTCAACGAGATGTAAGCACATAGAGGAGAATGATGGATCTGTATTTGTAGTTCCACCTTCTAAGAAGGACCAATCACCAATCATATTTGGTAAAGTCCGATATTGGATTACTACATCCAACGATTCGAACGAAGACTTGGAGCCCCTACAATTCTTTCACTATTCACGTTCAGCGCACTGTATGATGAAAAAATTGAGATACGACTTGCATCGTAGTGAAAGTTTGAAATTTATAAAGGGACGATGCATCCCTCTCTAACCTTTCGTACCGAAAGGAAAGCCCGCCAACTACTACGATCAGACTTGCAGGGGTTGGGGTACGTTACCCCATCCACTCAATTTGCTCAGAATCTGAAAAGTCTCTACCATCGCATTCCTCAAACTCATCAGATTTAGAATCTGACATAAGTGTCGGGGTTACTTTCAAGAAACTCTTCGCCAACATGACATCAACTAGTCAGGTGGAATGAGAAGAGGACATAGAGCCATTTGACACTGATTCATGGGTTCAACAACTTGATCTTCAATGGAGAAGCGTTTCGAGCAACGCAATCCTCCTACTGAGGATAAAGTAATCCAAATCGACGTGAGTGATCAAACGCACCTGAAGCTCATCTCTATAAGAGAAAGTTTGTCGCCGACGGAGAAGCAAGACCTTATATCTCTTATAAAAGAATATATAGACGTCTTTGCCTGGAGCTATGAAGACATGCCTGGTCTCGATCCGCAGGTGGCCATGCATCATCTCAACATCAAGCAGGATGCTAAGCCGGTCAAACAACAACAACGACGGTTCCGACCAGACATCATAGAGGCAATCGAGGTTGAAGTTCAAAAACTCAATGAATGTGGCTTCATTCGAGAAGAACAACACCCAGACTGGGTCTAACTTTGTGTCCATCCTTAATAAGAATGAAAAGATCAGAGTCCGTATCGACTTTCGCGATCTTAATATAGCTTGTCCTAAAGATGAATTTTCATTACCCATCACTGATGTCATAGTTGACAACACATGTGGTTTTGAAAGGATTCATGTATGGATGGCTTCTCAGGGTACAATCAAATCAAGATGTACCCAGATGACGAAAAGCATACATCATTCTGAACTCCGTTAAGTATGTCCTGCTATACAGTAATGCCGTTTGGCTTGAAGAACGCATGTGCAACTTACCAACATGCAATGAGCACAATCTTCCGTGATCACCTACAAAATATAGTGGAGTGCTATGTGTAATCACCTAGAGGGGGGGAATAGGTGACTAGCTAATCTAAAGGACAATTAATGCGGAATTAAAACTTATTAATGCAAACTAAAACTTCTTAAAGTAAACACCAAGTATAACACAAGAGTGTAGCCGGATTCCCCGTGAAGGGCTCTGGACTAACTCCTCAAGATTCCTCTAAATAAGAGTTGAGGTGCCGCGTTGGTTCTCTTGGTTGAATACTAGTATTAGCAAACAAATCCCAAGCATATAACAATGTGAGCACAAATATATATCTAGCATATAAAGATGAAAGCAATATTAGCATGCAAGATGTAAAGACAAGTAAGAGATAGAGAGAGCAATCACAAACACGGGAGATTTATTTCGAGGTTCGAGCACACTTGCTCTATGTCCCCGCCTTCAACACTATGAAGGATTTCTACTAAAATCGATCCCACCGGATCACTTGGTGCCGCAACACCTACAAGCTCTTTGGACTATCTTGTCCCTCTCTTGTTCCCGCAAGAACAATGATTGCTAAAATGAAAGAACAATCAAAGAGTTAAGAAATTACCGTGTAGCTTGTGGCTAACGGGTCGAGTCCACGAGGAGGAATGCGATGAAAGCTTTTCGGTGTTTCGTTTAATAACAAAGAATTGTGCTCGTTTTTTAATTAAAAAGAGAATGGAAAGAAGGAGATGATTAAAGAGAAATTGCAACTTTAGAGAAGGCTTTAGAGAAGGTGATTTAAAAAGCTCAAAAATTATTTGGTTGATTTTAATAAAGAAGAAAATCTGGGCTCACTATCTCACTACTCAACCTTTTGTTCTTCTATTGAAATCCTTAGTGCCTCAACTTGATCATAGGCCAAACTTAAGGTTGACTTTAGAAACTTTGAAGTAAAGCATATAAGATGGTTGGAAAAGTTCACTCTTTTCTTTAAGAAACCGTTTTGAATCGAATATTAAATCATCAAGAAGTCAAGTATGAGATAAAAACAAGTTCAAGAGATGTTCTTAAAAGAAGTAAGAGTTTAAAAATTCAAACCCATCCTCATGTGCCTTCAAGAACACTTTCAAGAAGAAAGGCTTTAAGTTAGGCATGCAAATGATTCATTGGGTCTTTTTCATTAAAATCAGAAGAGAAGAAGAATTGGAGAGAGGTACAATAGTGAGCCCAGAAAACCGATTTAGCTACTCATGAAAGACAAAGAAAAATTCAAGTAAATAACGCAAGACATACCGTAAATGAGTGGAAGAAAAAGTAGCTCGATTCTTGTATTGATGTCACTTCAATCTTCAAGTACAAGCACTCAATTCCTCTCTCACAAGTATTTGTAGTGAACTACAAATTGCAAAATAAAAATACAACTTTTGTACTATCTAACAAAGAGCCTAAACCATAAAGTATAAATAAAAATTCTAATCCTACTCTTCGCTTCTTTTTGCTCTGTTGAAACTGGTATTTATAGGAAAAAACCAGAGGGGGGAGGTCTTGAGAAGATTGGGGGAGCAAACGCTCCCCAACTGACACAACAAAGCCACAAAAACGCGCTAGAGCCGCGTTTTTGCGGCCCTGGTGTGGCCAGTTGGCCACACCCAATTGGGTGGCTCTCCTGATTTGGTGATTCTCCTGTATCTTCTTCTGGTTTTCTCGTTTCTGCTTCAGGATTTGACGAAACAGCCTTTGATTATTGGCTTTAACCGCTTGATTTGAGAAGATTCTTTTCAACCAATTTTCAACCTCTCTGATATGCCAAGATTTGTCCTGATTTTTTAATTTCGAATTTATTCTGAATTAAATCAGAATTTGGTGGGCTTTTGGGCTTGCTTCTCTTTCCTTTCTTTTAGCAATTGGGCCTACATTTAACAAAGAAGAAGAAGACTTATTATTAGGATTTTTAGCTAAAAAGTATGGTAAGGTCACAATGTATATGCAATATATATGTGACTGATCACACCCCCACACTTATCTTTTGCTCGCCCTCGAGCAAAACATCAGACTAATTCTAATCAATTATTGGACCACTTTCGCAGGTCACTCGATTGCACTGAGCATGTGCAACAAGCCGTTAAACCTCTAGGTTACCCCTAGAGGACAAGTTTTTTCTCGTGAGGGTTTTCAGTGGATTGCACCCACAAAATCCATAAAAATGGTTAGTATTTTCGAAAAGCATTTTTAAAGGAGAAAATATTTGAAGTATATTTGTAAGGCTTTAAGTAATCTATAAGTTATAGGAATATCAAATTTTTCATTCCAAAACTCAGTTTCTATTCAAAAACATGTCATCAATCAAAGTAAGGAGTCAATTTGTACCTCTCATCTAGTCTATTAATTTACCCTGAGTCGTATGTACCATCGTGACTGTGAAGTTGACTAAGGGTTCTTTAACATTAACTCCTATGCCTTATTTATATTTATTTTTGGTGGAGTTTATTCCTTAATTTTATTAGGCTTTCTAATCTGCTCATGTAACGAGCCTTCAGTCGGTGACACACAAACCGGACAGTTTTAGGGCACCAGGTGAGAAAACACCCCTAAAGACTTAAACACTCGAGCAGACAAAGCCACAAAACTAAGGTTTTTATTTATAAAATGTACCCCTTTTAGGCGTGAATACTTATACTTCATGAGGCACAAATATCTAGCTTAATCAAAGGATTTATATAGATATATATTTCAAACTTATCTAATTATCTTTTGCATAAATGCCAAGGCTTGCTTAGGCCAAAGCACCTAGCTCATCAATAATTAGATTTGTTTATTTATTTTTTTACATATATTTTTTTATAAGGCATAAGAGTCTTTATTTTTAAACCCTAAGTGTGTAAGTGTATTTAGTGTGCATATTTCATCAAGGTAAATATCAAGACTAAATTACTTTCACAAATTTTCTTCCTAACCCTAAAAATTAAACAATTATCTGACTTTGACCAAGAATAAGAAATCCTAATTATGATTTTTCTATTCCTTAAAATTGACTTAATTTCTTACAAAAATATATCAAAATATTATTCTTACCTTTCAAAAAGTTTTTTTTATATATATATACACACATTTTTTTTTTTTACATTTTACATTTTTTTTTGAAGTTATATTAGTCATGTAACCCTCCCCCACACTTATCTCATGCATTGTCCCTAATGTATGAAAGAAATGTATACATGCATGAAATGAGATATAAAAGAGGTGCATATATTATACAGAAATATGTACAACATCAAGTTTCTCCCACACCTAGATCTTTTTCGGTCTTATCCCTCTAGCTCTCTTCCCGTCATTCCAATGGGTCCTCTTTATAGGGCATAGTAGGGAGGCCAATTTTTCTGTCATTTTTGCTCTCTTCCTCCCCAGTCTCAGCTTCTTTAGGTTTTCCTTCCTCATATTTCTACATTCATTATTCAAAAATTGATCACCACCACACTTCTCAGTTGGAACTTCCTCACTATGAATGCCTAAGAATTCTAACTCAGTTTCATATATCTCCTCAAAGCTTAGGTCAACACTTTCCTTAGAGATGTGTAATTAACCAAAAGATCCCTAGTTGGTTCATCCAAACACATAAGTTCTTCTTCCATGAGGTTTTCAAAGGGTATGTCAATCGAAGGTTCTTGAATTATATTCTCATGTGATACATTATTGGTTGGCTCATCAAAAGTGAAGATATTCAAATCAAATTTTTTCCTTGTTAAAGGGTACTCTAACATTAGGATCTCCGACATATGCCTTCTCATCACGATAATCGCATTCATTCTTAAATAATTCATTAAGAAACAACAACTCATCTTCTATATCTTCACTCTCTTCATCACAATTATTTTCAACAAAGTTTACCTCAAATGTTTTATCTCTTATCTTACGAGATTGTTTTTCTAGGTTGAAGACATTAACTTCTCTAGTTATGTCCCCAAAAGTTAATCTCATGGACCCATTCCTACAATTGATGATGGCATTGCAGTAGTAAGGAATGGTCGCCCTAGGATAACAGGAGTTTGAGCCCTATGATTAGAGTTAGACACAGGTTGTGTCTCTAGAACTATGAAATCAACAAGGTAAATAAACTCCCCAACCCGGATAAGGACATCATTAATCTCCCTTTTGGAACTTTCACTGAACGGTCAGCCAGTTGGATAGTGACTCGAGTTGGACTAAAATCGCCCAACCCGAGTTGTTGATAAACTTAGAATGGAAGCAAGTTGATACTTGCCCCCAAGTCAAGAAGTGCACGACTAATCTCGGCTTGTCCTATTATGCAGGCAATGGTTGGACTACCTGGATCCTTGTACTTAACACGGATCGGACCCGATAGTAGCTCACTAATGTTAGTGGCTAAGAAGACCTTTTTAGGTACATTAATCTTTCTCTTCTTGGTGCACATGTCCTTAAGAAACTTAGCATAAGATGGGACTTGTTGGATGGCATCAAGAAGTGGCACATTTATCTTCACTTGATTAAAGATCTCAATTATCTTATCCATATGTGAATTTTGCTTGTTGTTTTTCAGCCTATTAGGAAATGGTGCTATAAGCTGGTGCCATGACTGGTTGACTTATCTTTTTCAGATTCATCAAATTTAGGAGGAGTGGGATTAGATGAGGTGGATGCTGAAGTGTGATTGTGCTGACTAGGATTAGGTGGTGTTGACACTTGGTTATCAACTTTCTTTCTCGACCTCAATGTATGAACAACATTACATTGATTCAGTGATTGATCCTCAACCAAATGAGCTTGTTGTGAATCCTGGGATTCATAATTGGTTGACTGGGCAAGGTACCCTTTTGCCTCTCATGTCGTGGGTTGGCTAACTGGCTAATTTGACCCTCTAGCCTCTGTATTGTTTGCATGAGGGAATCTTGGTTCTTCATGTACCTTTTCATGTTTCTCTCAAAATCAGTCATTCTCCTTTCGAGTTGAGGATTCTGGAAGGAAGATGGTGGAGCTTGGTTGGGAAAATTTTGTTGTTAATTTGAAAAATTGTTGGGAGAATTGTGAGGGTGATTGGAAAAGTTGGATTGATAATTGAAAGAATTATTGGAATGATGGAAGTGGCTTGCATGGTTTGACCGTGGGTGATCATTATTTTGTTGGCTCCATGAGAAATTTGGGTGATTTCTCCAGCTAGGGTTGTACGTTGGAGCGTAATGATCATTGTTCGGCCTTGAAAAGGCCGCATTCATCGGTTCAGAAAAGTGTTCGTGAGCTTGAAATACAGGACACTCCTCAAACACATGATTCATGGCCTGACAGTAAGTACAACCCAGAGTTGGAAATTGGTTCGGGCTGACTTGATTGACTGGACTTGGTTCTTTAGTTTCTAAAGCTTCCAGTCTTCTCGCTAGGTTAGCTAACTTAGCCTCATTAGCTATGGATGATTCAATCGAATGGAGACCTCCTTTTGAAGAGATAGAGTTTGAATTTCTAGAGCTTTCACTAGAAGGTTCCCATTGGATGGTCTTTTTAGCTAGATTCTCATATAAATCTTATCCTTCATGCTCATCCTTCTGCAAGAATCCCCCT
Organism: Agave tequilana; assembly: GCA_038442645.1. Taxonomy (NCBI): domain Eukaryota; kingdom Viridiplantae; phylum Streptophyta; class Magnoliopsida; order Asparagales; family Asparagaceae; genus Agave; species Agave tequilana. The sequence goes on from JAVJIF010008775.1 coordinate 113,302, forward strand.
TGGCACATGATTTCTAAGAGGGTCTTCGTCGAGTAGTCTAAACCATCATAAGGAATTTGGCATTGTCGCCATTTCTCTATTCCATGATAAGGACATTGGACAAGGAGGTCTTTGAAGCGTTCAAAATACCTCCAAAATGGTTTACTAGGTTCTTACTTGAACTGCATGATGTTTTTCCTAACGAGAGCAGTCTTGTGGATTGGATAAAATTTCTTTAAGAAGACCTTGATGAAACCATCCCAGGATGTGATAGAGTCGATCGCTAAGCTGTAGAGCCATTTCTTGGCTAAGTCCTTAAGAGCAAATGGGACAAATCTCAACCTAATAGCATCATCTGCAAGGTGTGGGATTTTCATCATTAAGCATACTTTCTCAAATTCTCTTATGAAGAAATAAGCATCTTCGGACTCTAAGCCATGAAACTTAGGGAGTATATTGAAGAACTGTGGCTTAAGCTCAAAGTTGTGTTCACCAACTGATGGAAGTTGGATGCAGGATGGAAGTGTTGTTCTAATGGGATAGAACCTATCCTGCAAAGATGTCGGTTAATCCATAACCGAATCTGGTCTTGGTTTGAACTTGGGTGGTGATGTGTTTCTAGTTAACCTAGATGAATTAGGGTCTCTTGACCACACTTGCATACACAAATACAATCACAAACAAGTTCACCAATAGTCAAGAAGAGAAAACAACCAAGCCTAGTCTAAGGTAATCTTGACCCAGACAACTCCTAACTGGTTGATTGTCCACAGGAGGTATAATGTAGACTTTGATCACAATCTAATCAGCCAGGTCAGGGCAAGATTGGTGGGAGGTTATCCGTCAAAGACGTTCCTTAATTAAGTAACCACCAACCTTCGGGCTTTTGGCCCTCAATCCCCTTCCTAGACACTGATTTGGCAGGAGTCAAATTCTAACACCTTCCCCTTTAGGATAATCTCCTAGTGAGTTCAAGATGTCCCTAAGGCCAACGTCTATCAGATTTTACTTAGGCTTAGATTGTGCGTGCTTGGAGATGGTTTGTGGGCTAAGGAAGGGTAATGACTTTCCCACCTTATCTTGACTTAGGTTTTGCCCTTAGAATTGATTTGTGCAAAGTGTGCAAGATATAGAAAAGTAGCATTCAAAAGCAAATATCACCCAAGAATGTTTCCTAAACTATATGCTATGCATATATACCTTGTCTCCAGTTATCTTCAACAGTAATTGTAAATAAACGTAATTAGACAAATGCCTAGAATGCAAGTCTAAACGTTTTTTAAGCAATTAACAATAACTCAAAATACTGTTGGATTAAAACAGGGATGGTGGAAAGCAGATATAGCAAGAATTTAACGTACAAAAGCTTAATTTTTTTTGCGAGCAATATGTCCTGCAAAAAAGAGTTTTAGTAGTCCAATGAAATTTTCAACTTTTGCAACGCAATTTCTTGAAATTCTGTTTCCTACTTTCGAGAGTAGGGGCACAGAATTTGTAAGTCTTCTCTTACAAAGCTTGAATGCTAGATCTGAATCTTGAGGTTCCTGAAACAAGACACCAAACTTGTTAAAAAATAAATACACCGTTCCCTCCCCGGTAACGGCGCCAAAATTTGATTGCTAAAATGAAAGAACAATCAAAGAGTTAAGAAATTACCTTGTAGCTTGTGGCTAACGGGTCGTCTACGAGGAGGAATGCGATGAAAGTTTTTCAGTGTTTCATTTAATAGCAAAGAATTGTGCTCGTTTTTTAATTGAAAAGAGAATGGAAAGAAGGAGATGATTATAAGAGAAATTTCAACTTTAGAGAAGGCTTTGGAGAAGGTGATTTAAAAAGCTCGAAAATTGTTTGGTTGATTTTAATAAAGAAGAAAATCTGGGCTCACTATCTCACTACTCAACCTTTTATTCTTCTATTGAAATTCTTAGTGGCTCAACTTGATCATAGGCCAAACTTAAGGTTGACTTTAAAAACTTTGAAGTAAAGCATATAAGATGGTTGGAAAAGTTCACTCTTTCCTTTAAGAAACTGTTTTGAATCTAATGTTAAATCATCAAGAAGTCAAGTATGTGATAAAAACAAGTTCAAGAGACATTCTTAAAAGAAGTACGAGTTTAAAAATCCAAACCCATCCTCATGTGCCTTCAAGAACACTTTCAAGAAGAAAGGCTTTAAGTTAGGCATGCAAATGATTCATTGGGTCTTTTTCATTAAAATCAGAAGAGAAGAAGAATTGGAGAAAGGTACAATAGTGAGCCCAGAAAACCAATTTAGCTACTCATGAAAGATAAAGAAAAATACAAGTAAATAACGCAAGGCATGCCGTAAATGAGTGGAAGAAAAAGTAGCTCGATTCTTGTATTGATGTCACTTCAATCTTCAAGTACAAGCACTCAATTCCTCTCTCTCACAAGTATTTATAGTGAACTACAAATTGCAAAATAAAAATATAACTTTTGTACTATCTAGCAAAGAGCCTAAACTTTAAAGTATAAACAAAAATTCTAGTCCTAATCTTCGCTCCTTTTTGCTCTGTTGAAACTGGTATTTATAGGGAAAAACCAGAGGGGGGAGATCCTGAGAAGATTGGGGGAGCAAACGCTCCCCCAACTGACACAACAAAGCCGCAAAAACGCGGCTAGAGCTGCGTTTCCGCGGCCCTGGTGTGGCCAGTTGGCCACACCCAGTTGGGTGGCTCTCCTGGTTTGGTGATTCTCCTGTATCTTCTTCTGGTTTTCTCGTTTCTGCTTCAGGATTTGACGAAACAGCCTTTGATTGTTGGCTTTAACCGCTTGATTTGGGAGGGTTCTTTTCAACCGATTTTTAACCTCTCTAATATGCCAAGATTTTGCCCTGATTTTTTGATTTCAAATTTATTCTAAATTAAATCAGAATTTGGTGGGCTTTTGGGCTTGTTTCTCTTTCCTTTCTTTTAGCAATTGGGCCTGCATTTAACAAAGAAGAAGAAGACTTATTATTAGGATTTATTAGCTAAAAAGTATGGTAAGGTGACAATGTATATGCAATATATGTGACTGATCAAACAACACACCGCAAGCCCACTAGCTTGCCAAGGCCGTACCTCAAACACCAAGTTCTCAATAGAAACCGAAACAACGCGAACCCGCAAGTCCGCCTCCTCAAAAACAAGAATGAGATCTTTGGTGATTACAACACTTTGATCACCTAAAATTACTCTCACAATTACACTCATATAGGTAGATATATGTCACGCCCCGCTTCCCAAAATACATGAAAACGGAGTCGCGACAAGAGTCGACGACGTATATACGCGAGAAAATTACACCACGTATACACACTAAGCCTAAAGTAACCTGAACAAGCTATAAATCTGAACTATAATAATCAGCGATCACTGCAATAATACATATAAGGCTACACATGATCTCAAATGAAATAAGGAATAGAATAGAAGCTAAGTGTGATATACATGAATCAAAAATAATAGCAGGAATAAAGAAAGGAAAGAATACCAGAATCGAATAGGGAGAAGCTCCAGGCCCTCGCGAAGCGTACAGTCTCATAAACACCTGCACAATAGACACAAAGTGTCCAATATCTGGACGTGCAAATCCAGGGTAGTCATAAAGCGACCTGGTGAGTGTGTGTGTAAAGAGGAGTACTCGTGCATATAACAATGTGCACAAAATAATAACAATATAAACTGCAGTCATAAGATAACTAAATAACATGATAAACGAACAACTGAATAACAATAACATGAATAAGCATGCAGATGACAAGTAAAACAACTGTAAATAAGCAACTGATGTCTTGATGTGCAACCTAACATATTTCACTTGTCTGGTATACAAACCTGGTCTTATGTACAAACATATGTCTATCATAGTATACCTATGCACAGTCAGGTAATATAGTCAGTTATAATATGCTATAAACAATATATTATCATTTATTATGTCAGCGAACACTAATTGTCACCTGTAATAGATGCATCCCATACTACGCCTACCACACGTGTCAATTAACGTCCTAAGTTATTGAAATTAATAGAAGAGACATTGTCCATACTTTAGGTGGGTTCCGTACATACCCCGAACCATGGCCCAATCACCTGGCGCTGAACCAGTCTTACCGCTAGGTAGTCAATAACAATAACAATAACAATGTGTTAATAACAATGACAATATTAACAATACGGGATGCCAGTCATCCCCCGGAACCCTGCAGTGGAAACGTATCTGGACTGCGCAACCTATATCGTAGATCCACCCAAAATACAGATGCTGTCTCCTCCATCAATTTTTCCAATCCCGGTGTAAGTTATTCAATTACTTTATTATTGAATTCAGTTAAGTCAGTCAATATCCATGTTACCTAGAATACTGGGACAATATGGTGACAGTAACGATAACAATACAGTAACAGTCAATCAGTAATCGTATACACGATGAACAATATCAGTAACAGTGAACAGTAACAGTAACCGTGTATACGATGAACAATAGGACTGTACAGGGTGTTACGGTCAAACAATCTTTTCCCAGTAACTTTCAGTAACTTGAATTTATACAGTAACAGTCATGCACCTCTAGTCATTATATAATCTCATATTAAACTGATCAAGATCACATCCACTGATATAATGTCTATAACTAATCTGTCAACTCATAATCTCAAAAGCTATCCTCATGAACCTCAAACATCAAACCTTATTAAGGTAATCTGGTACAGTAATCACAAGTCCAATAAATCAATAATCAATTCTCTCATCCTAACGATCAACTCTGATCCTACCAATAACGGAGATCAAAATGTAACTGCTCTCAAACTCTGATCCTCAAGTCATCGATATATCCAAATCTCAATAACTGAAATACCACATGTTTTGATACATATAATCAAATTCTCATATTCCAATTCGATCAAGATTATCACACACTCTCACTCTATCAAGGTCAATCACAGGATCCCAAAGTTAAGTAAAATATCAGATATATATCTAAGATCTATCAGGTCAGGTCAATTCAATCAATATCTATTCCTCAAAACCATATTCATCCAACTTAGCCAAGACCATAACTAAAGGTAAAGTCCTCAATCCATACGAATCTAAAACAGCAGTCAGAACAAGAGTTAGTCGACTAGGGTAGGAGCAAGTCGACTAGGGTAGTGGGTTAGTCGACTAACAAATATGATAAGTCGACTATACATAGTGTAAGTCGACTAATAAGAGGGATAAGTCGACTAATACAAGGTGTAAGTCGACTATAGGAAATGGCCAGTCGACTGATATAGCTTACAGTCAACAAACAGAGAGTTCCCAACTTTCTAAACAGAAATTTAGTCGACTAGGAGTTATGATAAGTCGATTAATAGGGGTACTAGTCGACAAGTAAAAGGTGAAAGTCGACTAATAACCCTGCCTGTGTGTATGATCAGGGCTCTAAACAAATTCCTACAAATACCCAAAAGTGGTGGACATAACACTCGTTATCCTCAAGATATGTCACCAAACAATACGACTGGAAATCACTTCACATAGTATAGTTCTCTAACCTTTTTCAATGATCCATCAACCTCAAAATTAACATGTATATTCATTCTAAGATTTATCACAACTATATCAGTAACAAGGTCAAGTCTCGTCTACGGTATATCCATACTAGGCCTAAGTCAACAACGGCGATCTACCAACACAGAAATTGATCCTGATACAAGCTCCTATGAACTAGATAATTAAAGTGAGCAATCATGGGTGTCTCATGAAGTAGTACAAGTAGCTAAACTGATAACATATAACAGGAAACTGCATGAAATGATAAGTGTAATATGCAAATGCATACAGACAACGATACATAAGGAATGCACAAGAACGAACACTCACATGAAATTACGCGGTTTCGGAATCGAATCGCCGTCTAGTCTTCACTGCACGAACTGGTACTGATCTACGGATTATCACATGGGTCGGTCTTCGAATCTCCTATGTATCGGGTCCACAACGAGCCGAATCCGAATCAGGTCCGGGTCTACTGTAGCTGAGTTCGGATCTCACTGGACGGGTCCAAAACACTACAACACGCAACCAAACACACAAATAAATATAAATAAACACTAAACACACTCCCAAGCAACCCGACACATACGTGTACACCCACGTACATGTACAAGTATACACATAAATACACCTCTATACATACATATATATACATATACTTACATGAATTAAAATACATAGACATGCACATCCATCATGTAATATCCACAATAATACCCAAACACCCACATAATAAATATAAACATGCACTTAATTAAATATACATACATAATAACATACCCATGTATTAATACATGCATACATATACATGCATATCACAACTACACTCACACACACAAACCATACAAATTTAATTAAAGTTCTCAATTATTACAACCTTACCCTTGTACAAATAAATACACTAACCTCGGGGCGATTTGCGGCACGCCGACGGAGGCTCTGGCAGAGGCGTCCGGGGCCGCGGAGGGTGTCGTTGGATAGAGCGTCTCACCGTGAAGAGCGAGGGTACATTCGTCCTCGCCGACGGTGATCCACGGAGAGCCGGAAAATGGCTCAGAAGAAGATGTCTCCCACACACATACACATGCAATCATTAAATCACAACTCACAAAAGCATATTATACACTCACATAATTAATCAATTACACCTACATATTTACAAACACATACATGTATAAATAATGAGAGTGGGGGAGAAAGAAACTCACGCACATGGGGGAGGCTCGGCAATGGGATATGAATGCGGCCTGGATGGGGAAGAGCATGCGGCAAAAGGGTCTCTCGGCAATGGCATGATGTGGAGCTCGGTGGGTGCTTGGTGGCTGGCCAAGCCCTTCTTTGAAAAATGCTTTTGTTTTAGTCTCCTTCTCACAAACTTTAAATCTTTCCATTTCATGTTCAATAAGCTTACGAGCGTCCATGAGAGCCTTTTTGTCCTTTATCTCGCTCGACTGGATCCATGTCTTGATCTGATCGCGATACCTCTGGAGCTTCTTGATCTTATTCTTGAGATCCGCTTCAAATTTCTCCTTCTGATTTGCATTTTCCGTATCATAAACCTTGTTCCAGATGTTATCGAAGACATCGACACCTTCCTGCACCTTCTTCAATACTCTGTCGATCTCGCCCTAGAGTTTTCGGCTGGCTCCCATGCAGATATTGGGGACGAGTTGAAGCGATCAAACATTCAAAGCTTCAACCTTAGGTTTGGGATTGATCGCTGCTGCTAGGGTTGGAGGGGGTGCGGGCGTGGAGGAGGAGAGGCTATGGGTGCTGTGCTACCGTTGCTGCGCTGGTGGAGTGCTGGGCGCGCCAAGGGAGGAGGGAGATGGGGCTATCGCGCGCGCCGGGGATGAGATCCGGCCTGGTCTGGGCGCCGACCGAGAGCAGCAAGGGGGGTTTGCGTTGGGTGTTGGCGGCTGGATGGGAGGAGATGGAGATTAGGGAAGAGATTAGGTTTTGGATTAATATTAGGAGAGGATTATATAATATGGGTATGAGTTTGAGGGTTTGGATTAACGGATCTATGGGTATTGGGTTTGGATAATTGGATATGGGTAGTGCGTAGGATTAGGAATCAATGAAATAGAAGTGGGTATGGATCAAGAAATAGACTAATGATTATGAGATATAGGGTATAGATTCGGTAGGGACAAAGATACAAGGGAATAAGAAATAATGCTACTACTAATGATAAAACAAATAATAATATTAAATAATAACACTAATAACAACAACAACAATAATAATTAATAATAACAAAAACAATAATAATAGGAATGATAATACCACTACCACTAGTATTTATACTAATATTAAAAATAAATAAAGAATATAATATTAACACTAATAATAATTAATAAACACCGATAATAAAAATAAAGATAACACTAATAGTAATAACAATAAATAATTTCCATATTTAATAATAATAATTATGAATTAAGCTAAAAAATAATAATTTAAGTTAATAAAATGATTAGTAAATCAAAATAAATACTTTAGAAAAATGAAAATACAGTATTTCTAACTAGGGATATTACAATATAGCAATGGATAGCTCAAGTGTTTGTGAGAAAAACAAGGATGGAAGTTGTGGTAGAAAATACAAGAAAATCACTTTTGAAAACTCATTATAAACTCTCCTTTTAATTGAAAATATTTGCTCTCAAACAAGTGGAGAAAACTCTAAACTAGATGGGAAAAACTAGGTTTAAAACTCTCCTCAAATCTTGTCTAAAACAGCGCAAGAAAGTCTCCTTTTATAGGCCTCTCAAAAACTAGCCGTTACAGCCCAGTCAGCAGTTCTGACTGCTGTCGATCGACCGGCCCGGTCGATCGCCAACGGTCAGAAATCTGACCGTTGGGCCAGCGGTTGACCGGTCCGGTCGACCGAGGCCTGGAACAGAGAGCAGACACTCTCTGTCGGTCGACCGGCCTGGTCGACTGGGGCTTTCCAGAGAGCAGAAGCTCTCAGGCGGTCGACCGGCTCGGTCGACCGGCCCTCCAGCCAGAACTGGCGTGCACGTTTGTGCACGTCGGTCGACCGACTCGGTCGACCGACTCCTACCTCGGTCGACCGGTCCGGTCGACCGGCAAAAACCAGACAACAACTAAATACGGATTAAAAGGTTGTCTTTTTAGCTTAAATAAAATCACATAAAATCTCAAAAATTTTACAAAAATAGTTTCAGTATTATACTTTGATATATAAACATGTTTGATTAAAATCAAGACATGTTACAAACATTTTGAACTATTTTTGTAACTTAAAAATTTTGACTAAAAACAAAATCTGTATTTTTCCAAAACTTATTTTTCTAAAACTTCTCTAAATACAAAAACAAGATATTTTAAACACTTTTAAAGCATAGAGTGTATGGATATGATCCACTACACATACATGATGAAATATCTATGTTTTTGACATTAAGATCTAAAATAGTTTTGGTTAAAACACATGTATATATTAAACTCCAAAAACCAAAATAGTATTTTTCCAAAATGAAAACACTTTTGTATTTTTCCAAAATAAAAACTCTTTTATAAAACTCATTTAAATCTTGTGTGTGAGTGTATATGGTATACTTGAGCAGTCCACCAACTATTCTATCCTTTACATTTTATCTGAAAACAAAATCTTAATAAAAACAAACCTAGACTCAAGTCTTGATTTTGAAGGTCTTCACTTGAAGTCTTCTTCTCCTCTTGACTTGGTCCAAACTTGATCCAACGAGCTAGACTCCTCTTGAGTATTTGATGTAGTCTTGATGCACAAGCTCTTGAATCAAACCGTGTTAGCTCAAAAACTTGACTTTAAATCCTTTGTTCAAGCTAAACACCTACTAAGATCTTGATCATAAATCTGAGACTAATTAAACACAAGATCATTAGTACTATAACTACATGAGTTGATCATCATCAAAACTAGAGTGATGGGCCTTTGGGCCAACAATCTCCTCCTTTTTGATGATGACAAAACTCATGGAGTTATATATACATGGATTAAAGTAAAGCTTCAAAGAAGCTCCCCCTAACTCATGCATCACAATAAGCAATAATATATGGCAATGAAGCACATGAATCTAAACAAACATGGATGCAAATATAAGGAGATAAACATGATAATTAAGCATAAAACTCATCAAATTCTTTTCTCCTTTTTGCAAAACAAATATGCATAAACAAAAATTCTTCTCCCCTTTATGTATAAAGCAAGGAAAACATGTATATATACTAAAATACTTCATCCCCTTTTTGTCAATCATCAACAAAGGGGTTAAAGTAAAGACAAAACAATGTTTCCCCCCTTTTTGTCCGAAACAAAAATCAAGAAAGGGGTGAAATCAAATCAAGCAATAAAGAGATATATGCGATATACATTCATGAAGTGGAAGACGCTAAGTTAACTTCCCTACATATATGCATTACATGAAGAACGGATGACAAGCCCTAACTCACATAATGCATAATATGCAATGCATAAGAGGAGATGTGAAGCCCCCCTACACACGTGTACCGCATAAAGATGAGTTGTCAAGCTCCTCAATATAAGATACACTCAACATGAATCTATATGTAGAAGAGATGTTAAGCTCCCCTTGCATATAGGCAATATATATCAAAACATTTTAAGTCAAATTTAATAATTACTTAAAACAAAATTTGAAATTTACTTAAGGTGATAAAACACATTTTGAGATACCTTTGTAAATAAATAAAATTTGAGATACCAATTGGAACTAAAACATATCAAAACATTTTTTTTTAAGAATCCAGTTATAACTAAACAATACAAATTTTGAATTCTAATGGTAATTGAAACATTTTACCAATTGAAATAACAATGAAATTTTGATACCAATGAAAGAAAATATTTTATATTTTGATACCAATTTAAATTTTCATGGATACCAATTGAAATAAATAGTTTAATAAATACCAATTGAAATATATTGTGCATTTGATATCAAAAAAAATATCAATTGTAAAAAAATACCAATTGAAGATAATACATAAGCTTATATAAAGAGTACCAATTGAGAAATTAATTGAAAATTAAGATTTGAATTAAACTTAGCATAAACATACTTTGTACTATAAACAAGTAAATATCTTGACAATCAAGCACCAACAAATCATATATATGTATGAAAATAAAAATACCAATAGAAATTGATATTATTTGAAATGTGAAGCATACATATATAGAAAATATGAGTGCATACAAAAAAAATCAATTAAGATACCAATTAAAAATATGATGTAAATCAAGTATATAACTCATAATAAACCACCCTTTTTATGCACAAGATAAAAGATTTTCAATAAGGCTTATAAGGCATACTCGCCCATCCGCCCATAAAGGGGTTGGTAGGGGTTTTCAAATTAGAGTTTGAAAAATATTTTTATAGTGAAAATACTACCATTTGAAGAATAAATAACTAGTTAAATTAATTTTAAAAAAACTAGTTAAAGATCCTTCAAAACATGAGACCAAATCATATGTCTATCATGAAACATACTAAATACATAAAAGTTGACACACGAAATTTATAAGGCTTAAAACTAATCATAAAACAAAGTCATGAATAAACAAATAAAGTGTGAGTGTATAAGAATCATGTAATTAGCATTTTCTATAAAGATAGTCAATAAAACTTAAAAAAACATGAATATCATTTTTATCACACATCATAAAAATCATGAAAATTTATTTTTCATATAAAAACAAACTTCTAGGTATATGTATGTTTTTATCCAAAACTAATAATATGCATACATATCCCAAACATAAAAAGAGTCCATAATATAAATTGCATGAAGGCAAATGACTCAAGGGGTATACATGTATATTTATTAGATTTGAATAAAAATTGCATATACATGAAGCAAAACATGAAAATAGGCAAAACAAGTGTAAATGAGGAAATCATCAAAACTAGGCTGTACATATGCATATAATGAGTACAAATGAACAAAGAAGTGCAAACGTATATGAATCAAATGTCGCTCACTACTTGTACACGTATATACACAAGTTTTGACAAAACTACATTTAAACAAGTTATATACCTCATGAAGCACAAAACAAATAAAACATGAACATGCTAAAAATATCATATATGAAAAAGCATGTAAATAAAATAAGAGTTTAGAGATAGTTACCAAACCAAAGAACTATGCTCTAATTCTCCAAAACATGGTGGTTGTCCCACCAAACCTCCTTGATAGTAGTGCATCAAATGTATGTCCATCAAGTCTATGTGCATCCACCACCAATGCACCAAATCTCTCACGTTGTGTGAGAGCCCGCACCTACAGTAAATACAAAAGGTGGGGACTTTGGTACCCATTTTCTTTTGGGTCCAGGAGGGTTATCATTGTAAGGAACCCAAACCTTTTTGTTAGCAAAATTTGAAGAATTTATTCTATCATAATAAATCTTGCTAAATGGCCTTTGCGGCCACAATGTGTACACTTGTACACTCTAGGATGCATATGTGTATGAGTGTTATCATGACGTGCAAAGTGTGCATATGCATTATGTGGGTGATGTACATGAACATATGGAGCTTGTTTCTTTGAAAACAAAGACTCCAATTTAGAATGGTTAAAAGCACATTTGCTCAAAGTTGAGCTCAAACAATCTATTGTATTTTTAAAAATTTAATCTTATTTTTATTAATAGTGGCATGTAAAGCATGGTGAGAATGAGAATCATTTTCTTTTTTTTTTTAGAAACATTAACTTTTTCTTTTTCAACCATTTTTATTTTCAAAGAGGTGTTTTCATGCATAGCAATTTCCTTTTGTTTTTCCATCAAAACAATTTTATTTTTTCAAAGTTTTATTTCCTTCACACATGTCATTTAATTTAGAAAGCGAGGAAATATTCTCATTTTTCAAAAATTCATTATCTTTTTCAAAGCATGCAATTTTATTTTTAAAAGACTCATTTTCTTTTAAACCATTTTCAAATCTAGTTTGAAAAGAATCTTTTTCTTTTAACATGCAGTCAATTATATTTTTCATTTTCTTGTTATCCTTTTTAAGCATGTCATATTTTTCAAGAAGTTGTTGACAAAATGATTCAAGCTCATCATAAGACATATCAACATCTTCATCTACCTCGGATTCGGTAGTTACCTCAAGGGGGTTATCCCCTCAGACCATATAGCATACATTGGAAGCGTCACTTCCAACATCCGAGTCGCTCCCCGCATAGTATTGTTCTTGTTCGCCAAGGGAGATGATGGTGTTCCAAACTACAAAAGCCAAATCAAGATTAGCAACCCTAGATAAATATTCATCATTTAGGGTACTCTTCAAAGCATGAATGGCTTTTGCATTAGCCTCAATATTTTTGCCATTTAAACAATAAGAATCTCTAGTAGTGGCAAAATAAACATGAATACCTAGGGCTTTGAGGTATAAGGACATCTTAACCTTCCAAGTTTGGATGTTAAGAATGTCAAAGGTGGGAGGTGACATGAAATCCATGGTGTGTGTACAAATATTGTGATTAGCTATAAAACGAGGATCTTTAACTCTAGGTTGTTAGACCCAAATCAAGAGCACGTGGCTCTGATACCAATTGTAATCACCTAGGGGGGTGAATAGGTGACTAGCTAATATAAAGGACAATTAATGAGGAATTAAAACTTATTAATGCAAACTAAAACTTCTTAAAGTAAACACCAAGTATAACACTAGAGTGTAGTCGGATTCCCCATGAAGGGCTCTGGACTAACTCCTCAAGATTTCTCTAAATAAGAGTTGAGGTGCCGTGTTGGCTCTCTTGGTTGAATACTAGTGTTAACAAACAAACCCCAAGCATATAACAATGTGAGCACAAATATATATCTAGTATATAAAGATGAAAGCAATATTAGCATGCAAGATTTAAAGACAAGTAAGAGATAGAGAGAGAGCAATCGCAAACACGGGAGATTTGTTTCGAGGTTCGAGCACACTTGCTCTATGTCCCCGCCTTCAACACTATGAAGGATTTCCACTAAAATCGATCCCACCGGATCACTTGGTGCCGCAACACCTACAAGCTCTTTGGACTCTCTAGTCCCTATCTTGTTCCCGCAAGAATAACACACCGCAAGCCCACTAGCTTGCCGAGGCCGCACCTCAAACACCGAGTTCTCACTAGAACCCGAAACAATGTGAACCCGCAAGTACGCCTCCTCAAAAACAAGAATGAGAACTTTAGTGATCACAACACTTTGATCACCTAAAATTACTCTCACAATAGCACTCCTATTGGTAGATATAGCAATAGATAGCTCAAGTGTTTGTGAGAAAAATAAGGATGGAAGTTGTGGTGGAAAACACAAGAAAATCACTTTTGAAAACTCATGATAAACTCTCCTTTTAATTGGAAATATTTGCACTCAAACAAGTGGAGAAAACTCTTAAATAGATGGGAAAAACTAGGTTTAAAACTCTCCTCAAATCTTGTCTAAAACAGCCCAAGAAAGTCCCCTTTTATAGGCCTCTAAAAAACTAGCCGTTACAGCCAAGTCAGCAGTTCTGACTGCTGTCGGTCGACCGGCCCGGTCGACCTCCAACGGTCAGAAATCTGACCGTTGGGCCAGCGGTCGACCGGCCCGGTGACCGAGGCCTGGAACAGAGAGCAGACACTCTCTGTCGGTCGACCGGCCCGGTCGACCTGGGCTTTCCAGAGAGCAGAAGCTCTCTGGCGGTCGACCGGCTCGGTCGACCGGCCCTCCAGCCAGAACTGGCGTGCACGTTTGTGCACGTCGGTCGACCAACTCGGTCGACCGACTCCTAGCTCGGTCGACAAGTCCGGTCGACCGGCAGAAGCCAGACAACAACTAAATAGGGATTAAAAGGTCGTCTTTTTAGCTTAAATAAAATCTCATAAAATCTCTAAAATTCTACAAAATTAGTTTCAGTATTATAATTTGATATACAAACATGTTTGAGTAAAATCAAGACATGTTACAAATATTTTGAACTATTTTTGTAACTTAGAAATTTTGGCTAAAAATAAAATCTGTATTTTTCCAAAATAGATTTTTCCAAAACTTATTTTTTTAAAACTTCTCCAAATACAAAAATAAGATATTTTAAACACTTTTAATGCATAGAGTGTATGGATATGATCCACTACACATACATGATGAAATATCTATGTTTTTGACATTAAGATCTAAAATAGTTTTGGTTAAAACACATGTATATATTAAACTCCAAAAACCAAAACGGTATTTTTCCAAAATGAAAACTCTTTTGTATTTTTTCAAAATAAAAACTCTTTTATGAAAACTCATCTAAATCTTGTGTGTGAGTGTATATGGTATACTTGAGCAATCCACCAACAATTCTATCCTTTACATTTTATCTGAAAACAAAATCTTAATAAAAACAAACGTAGACTCAAGTCTTGATCTTGAAGGTCTTCACTTGAAGTCTTCTTCTCCTCTTGACTTGGTCCAAAGTTGATCCAACGAGCTAGACTCTTTTTGAGTACTTGATGCTGTCTTGATGCACAAGCTCTTGAATCAAACCGTGTTAGCTCCAAAACTTGACTTTAAATCCTTTATTGAAGCTAAACACCTACCAAGATCTTGATCATAAATCTGAGACTAATTAAATACAAGATCATTAGTACTATAACTACATTTGTTGATCATCATCAAAACTAGAGTGATGGGCCTTTGGGCCAACACTATGTCGACGACATCGCGATCAAAAGTCATGACAAGAACAACCATCTCCATGACCTGAGACAGTGTTCAATCTCATGCAAGCTCACCAGCTGAAGATGAACTCGACAAAGTCTTTCTAGGGAGTTTCAAGTGGCAAGTTCCTTAGATTTATTGTCACATCCAAAGGAATTCATCTTGACCCCGACAAGATCAAAGCCATCCAAGATATGCAGCTTTCAAAGAACCTCAAAGAACTCAAGGGTCTATAAGGCAGGCAGGTTACATCTATAGATTCATCGTAAATCTATCGGGTCTTTGTCAACCGTTTACACGGTTAATGAAAAGGACATGTCTTTTGTCTGGGATGACTCTTGTTAGAAGGCTTTTGAGGATATCAAAGAATACCTTACTAAGCCTCCGATCCTGGCATCTCTTGTTTCAGAAAAAACTGTTCTTACTCTATGTAAGAGCCATAAACCATTCTTTAGGAGCACTGCTCGCATAGAAGAATGATGAAGGTATCGAGCAAGCCATCGATTACCTCAGCAGAATCTTGATTGGGACTGAAAGTCGCTACAACCCAGTCGAAAAAGAGTGCCTTGCTCTTATCTTCGCTATCCAGAAGACACGACATTACTTTGTCGGCAGACCATTCATGTCATTTTAAGAGTCAATCTTTTACCAATTCTTATGATAAAGCCAAGTTATCTGAACTTCAGATTGGCTAATTGAGCCATACTGCTATCCCAATATGACAAGACCTTCATACCCCAAAAGGCCATCAAGGGCCAAGCCCTCGCAACTTCTTAGCAGCTCATCCAGTTTTGGAGACTTCAAAGCTACATGAAGATATCCTAGATGAAGTCATCGAAGCCAACGTGACTTCAAGCGATGATGTATGGCAAATGTTCTTTGATGGTACATCAAGAACAGGTTCTAAGAGCAAAATTGTCGCCGAGGGGGGTAGTGTTTATTTCACCAAACGACCACGTCCTCCCTCATGCCTTCTCTTTAACGGAACCCTGTTCCAGTAATGTGGCTGAATATAATGACTTACTCATTGGCCTCTAGCTCGCTCAACAAATGAAAGTAACATATCTCGAAGTCTATAGTGACTCCAAGTTGATCATTAACTAGATAAAAGGAGAGTATGAGGTTCGACATGAAGACCTGATACCGTACCACCATGCAACATTTGGCTAATACATTTGATGGCTTCTATATCAGTCATTTATCTCACCTTTAAAATACAAAGGCAGATGCTTTAACTGCGCTGGCAGCTACATTGTCTTTACCAGTTGATTCTAGCTACCATCTTACGGTGGCTACTCGTCATCTCTTTTTCCCGAATCATGGCTTAGAGGTTAGCGAAGTTCATACAACCTTGACAAACTTTGAACCTAAAGTTTGGCGATTCTCTATTATCGACTACGCCCTACATGGCATATTGCCCGATGATCCTAAAGAGGCGACTTCCATCAGACAAAGATCTCCTCATTTTTGCTATGATCCGGAGGTGAAAATACTTTACAACCGTTCACACGATGGTATACTTGTCCGCTGCTTATCCAATTTAGAGGCATAAGAAGTACTCAAAGAAGCTCACAATGGGATACGTGGTGCTCATCAATCAGGACTGAAGCTAAAAGATAGACTACACAAGCTTGGCCATTATTGGGCAATGATGATCACTGATGTAGTGCAGTATGCAAAACGGTGTAGATCTTGTCAAATCCACACAGATTTCATGTACCAACCTCTAGAGTTTCTCCATCCCACGGTTGCTTCATGGCCATTTGAAGCCCAAAAATTGATGTAATAGGGCCATCAGCCCTCCATTAGCTAGAGGTCATTGGTTCATCCTTATAATAACTGATTACTTTTCAAAATAGGCGGAAGTTATACCGCTCGCTGAAGTAAAACGAATCATGTTTTTAACTTCATCTAACACCATGTCATCCACTGATTTGGTGTCCCCTGAAGGATCATCCATGACAACGGTCCTCAATTTGTGAGTTAATCATTCTATCAGTTTTATGATAAATACCGAATTCAGAATGTCGCTTCAACTCATATAACCCCGTCGCCAACGGGTTAGCAGAAGCATTCAACAAGATGATCATCAAGCTCCTCAAAAAGTTCATCTCCGTAAGTAAACGAGATTGGAATGAGAAGCTCAGCGAATGTCTTTGAGTCTATCGAACGATGATCCGAATCCCAACAGGCAATACACCTTTTTCTCTGGTGTAAGGGTGTGAATCAGTTATACCCTTAGAGATTCAAATACCGTTGCTTTGTGTTGCTCTGACAACCAAAATGACCAACAAAGACAAACATTGGGTACGTCTCCAAGAACTTGAAGTACTAGACGAGAAGTGGTTACAGGCTTAACAATATATTGAGCTTTATCAGGCTTGAATCTCAAAGGCCTTCAACAAAAAAGTCAAAGAGTGAGTCTTCCAGAAAGAAGACTTGGTTTTAGTTGTCAGGCGACCCATGATCATGACACTTAAGACCAAAGGCAAGTTCCAACCAAAGTGGGAAGGATCTTTTATAGTAGAGATAGTCTACTCAAATGGAGCGTGTCGCCTGTTGAATCTGAATGGCGACACACTCACGATGTTGATCAATGGCAAATTCTTGAAGAAATACTATTCATGATCAAGTTAATATTACACCTATGATCATTTAGTCAAATTCATCTGACTATAGTATTTCCCCCTCGGAATTAAGCCGATCAAGCATCAGAAGACAATGCTGCATGATGTCAACGTCAAAGACATTAGAAAGGATTTCATGAGGAAGATTAGCTTCTCCCCAACATCCCCACGAAACACCAGGGCATATCAAATTCCCTCAGCGGAGTTCTTAATGTCATAATAATAAATATCTCTGCTGACACTCCTTGAAGTTCTCCTTTCCAATCCCCGCGGAGTTTGTACTCACTTCTTAATCCCCAGCGAGGTTTCAGAAGTCATTTGAGGAGCAAAAACTCAGAGAGTACACCATGTTACTTAAAGTAACAGAATGGTCCTACGCCTCTAACGGCTAAGGATAGAGGAAAAAGTTAGCTTTTAAGCCCAACGAAAAGTCCTCGATAACTCACCATGCTGAGGGGAATAGCATGGCTAGCCCAACTCAAATGGTAGTTGGTAAAGGTATACTAAACCCGTTGATAGCTGAGGATTTGCTAAAAATCCTATGGGACCTGATCCCGCCTTTCCCACCAAAGTCCCTTACTAATTCCCTTCCCTAGAATGGTAGGACCACAAAAAGCTGTATTCATTTTCTCAATAAGATGAATCACAGATCAGAACAGTTATGTTCAAAGCTTACACATCTGACAGTAAAACCTTTTGAATATTTCTGATGGATCTTGCTAATATCCCTTGTGGATCAAACTCTACTTGCCATTCTCTTCAATAGAATGACAGGTCTGCTCAAATTGCTATTATGTTCAGACACCTCTAACAGTAAATGAATCCTTGTTAAGTTAACATCACACATTTGACAAGTCATTTCAAAATCCCCGGCCGCGAATTTGTCACGTTCGCTTTGGGCAAAATCTCCTTCTTATTCCTGAGCAAGAAATTTTGTTGTTACGTTAATGATTGCCTTTGACAACTTTTCAGGGAACAATCATCACCCTATCGAATCCCCATAGAGTTTTCTATGTCATGTAACGATTACCTCTGACATCTTAGAGAACGCTAAACTCTTTGTAATCTCTCATGGGATTCATTTTTCTAACTCCGTAGAGAGTTTCTAATAGATTCCCATCAGAGTCTATTATTACCCTTTTCAGTCTCCAGTAAACTCCTTAATTGTCACATTAACATTATACCTCTGATAATTTCTTTCAAATAATTCTCCAAGAAAACACTAATTTTCTCACAGAGTTTACAATCAAATCACATTTCCCAGTGGAATAACTGTTTTTGCCGTCATGTCCAGTTCATTACCTCTGAACGACAGAACTGTGAGCTTGGTGGCTTCTCAATCGGTTATGTCCATATTACCTTTGAACCGACAGATAACCAAGTTTCATCTTTCAGTCCGGTAGGGACTACTCTTTTTGTCATCATATCCAGTTCATCACATCTAAACGATAGGGCTCTGAGTCTGGTACTTTCTTGTCAGTTATGTCAAGTTTATCACCTCTAAACTGACGGGTACCTAGATCTCTTCCCTTTTATGGTACTCAAACTGTCATGTCCAGTTATCACCTCTGAACAGACAAATCCATAGCCTTATTCTCCTTTTCCCCGTCAAGGTTGAGAGTCGTTGTTAGTTAATACGAATACCTCTGAACATCGAATTGCGAGCCTGATGTCTCTTAGTTGGTCATATCCAGTTTATCATCTCTGAACTGAACCTTGCAGTCCCCAGTGGGCTAGCTGCTAAGTTAATATGACTACCTCTGGAAGCGGATTCAGAATTTAGTGTGTCTTAGTCTATCATGTCCAGTTAATCACCTCTGAATAGACGGGTCTCTAAAACCGGGTTCACCTTTTCATTTACTGTTATGTCCAGTTCATCACCTCTAAATAGTAAACACTCTGAGCTTGGTATTTCTAATCAATTATGTCCAGTTACCACCTCTGAACCGATGAATATCAATCTCACCCTTCTTTATCGTTATGTCAAGTTTATCACCTTTGAATGTCAAGGCTTCATGTCTGGTGATTCCTAATCAATTACGTCCAGTTCATCACCTCTGAACTGATGGATACTCAGATCAAACTTTTCAGTCCGGTAGGGACTCTTTTCGCTTTTATGTCCAGTTTATTACCTCTGAATAGTGAACCCTCTTTCTAGCGATCCCTAACCTGTTATATCTACATTACCTCTGAATAGACGGATTCCTAAATCTACCCTCTTTAATCCCCAGTGGATTTTCATATTTGACTGATTTTATCATATTCTTAACCTCTGAATGATTTCAGTCACAATTATAATTCCTTCGGGAATTCTACTTGGTGAATTTTCACTTATTTTAGTTCTTCTAAAGAACTTGTATACCAAGTTTTCCTTTACGGTAGACTCATATTACCTATGGGTAATTACATAAGCAAACAAGGAAGAAGATGCTGAAAGAGCAAATAAGTTAAAAGCAAATATTTTATTGATTCAAAAATGGAGATACATTGAAGATACATTAAACTTGTCTCTCATATGATCTGAGTTTATTATCAAGAAAAGATAATTTTTATTTCTTATTCTCTTCAGCCTTGACGAGAGCTTGCGACTTTATATTTTCTTGATTAAAAGCCGCCATTCGAGCCAAGCAAGCCTGAGTCCCACTATCGCCGCTTTCTTCTCTGCCTCCAGCTTAAGGAGTTGATCGCTCTAGGCGTTTAGCTGTCCTAGCCGAGCAGTCTCCTCCGTATGCACCAGTCTAACTTTATATGTGAGGAAGTTAACCCTTTTTATCATTGCCTCTGCCTTTTCAAGCTGTTTATTGGCATCAGTAAGTGCATTGTTGGAAGGATCAATTGCATCAGCAATCTTAACCTTTTCAACCTCCAGGGATTTCAACTATTAGGACTCTGCTTCCATTTTCTTTTGCGTCTCTGCATAAGTCTTCTGCATGTGGTTAGAGAGGCGCTTGAGCTCCTCTTCGACAAAAGGAATCAAATCTGAGCTATTCAGGTGACGCCACTCGCGCACATTTTTCTTAAAATCTTCCACTATTAGCTCCATGGCGGCAGCCTGATCAGTTCCCCCAAAGTCTCTGATGGTCTCTATATTCTGAGTAAGGATTACCTTCAGAATTAAAAAAAAGAAAAGAAAAGAGCCTAAGAGAAGCCCCAAAGCCCAAAAGATTATGGAATTAAAAGATAAATTGGGAAGATAAATGAAAGTTCTATTTTATCCTATCTATATTTGGATTTCAAACTTAAATTTGTTTGAAATCTAGAGGAGAAAAAGGATAGAAAGAGATAAACTCTTATCCTAATTGAAGATAGAGAAGAATTTCTACTCAAATTCAGGCTACTTGAGCTACAAGTTAAAGATAAAGGGGAGAGAATTCAAATTTATACTCGGATTTAGACTGGACATCTTTAATGTTTTGATCATAACTTTCTCTATAGAAAGTCAAATTCAATGATTCAAAATTCTATAGAAAAAAGACTTAAAGAACTATATGTTAATCACTATTTCAAATTCAGTCATTTGATGATCTATATTCAATAATTAGCATGCCAACTAGCTGCAGACAAATTCAGAATAGAAATTCTTTATCCTATTTTGGAGATAAAGGAAAAAATCAAGTTAAATTCGAAATTAAAACAATACTTGATCCCCAAGTCAAGAAGAAAAGGATATTTTTAGAATATACTTAATTTCAAATCCAAAGGATAAGAAGATAGCCTACTCGTTTTGGTATGCAACTTTATCTAAGACTCTTTCTAGCTTCTACTATAAAATCTTATGTAGAGGTATGGGAAATCTCATCTCAGAAAATCAAGTTTAGAATTTTCTTTAGATCTTTTTCTTTATGAATTTTCATTGTATTTTCTAGTTTTTACTTTGAAGAAGAAGATTTGTAAAGTGAAGAAGGCTTTTGTACTGGATCAGTAATAATTCAATAAAAGTTCTTATTTTCTTTCGTATCTCTTTTTGTTCTTTTATTTGTGTTCTTCAATTCTAATTTGCTTTATTTTATGCACCATTTAGTCACCATGCCTAGTTTAATAAAAAATATGGTTAACTAATTCTTTTTCGTAGCTTGCTAATCTCTTCACCAACAAAGTCTAGTTCTATAAGATGAATTGATTGAATTCTATGTCTATTTGAAACCCTTGGTTTAAGTTAGAATTCTTGAAGATTAGTGATGAATTGAGTTAAATTAGTTTTAGTGCTACACTATTTAATGATTATTCTTGATTTATACTTAGATACTTTGATAGCTTAATGTTAAGTCTAATATGATTTTTCTTATGCTATACTTTGAGAGTTTGATAAACCAATATTTAGTTTTATCTAGTGTACTTTAATTAAGGTTTACTTTCTATCTTACTCTTTTTGCTTGAATTTGAAGTAATATACTCAATCTTTTTAAGTAAAATATGACGTTTATTATTCAAAGACTAGTACTTGGTTGTGGTAGATAATTAGTGGGCTATGATTTCTCTTTCTATTCAATCAACTCTTTTATAACCATTATCTTTCTTTTCAAGTTTTACATAGAGAAAACGAATTAAAACACTTCCAACACATCTCTCTTTGCGAATTGACCCATTTAGCTCTTGCTATAATGAATTAATTGAAAGAAAACAGAGAAACTTCTTAACCTTAACCTTTTTACTCGATTTTCTTTGTCAATCAAAATTTTGGAATGTTGTCGAGGAGGGAATGGTATAATTTTCTTTGTTAACTAAACTCTAGTTTGTGTGCAGGTTTGGAGATCAGGGAAATAATTTGAAGTAAAGGCCATACAAGTGATTGTGGGACTCTGCATAAAAATAGATCTCCTAAACCCTCAACATAGCCGTATAAACGCGGCAAAGCCGTGCGAACGCGGCTAGATTGAGTTGACTGCTAACCTGCTTTCTGCAGGGCTGCTTGAAATTTTCTAAACTGTTTACTGCAACTGATAGTTTTTCTATTTGATAATCCTGCATATTTCTAATAAATTAAAAGTAACATATTTGTTGATTAACTTAAAAAACTATTTCGACTCTTACATCGTAGGCATATGTTTATTTAAATTCTTTAATTTCTATTGAAGAGTGCTGGAAAGCAGGTACGTTCGCATTGCATATAGACTAGGAATCACCCTTGGTTGATTCAAATTTTCTTTGAGTAAATTCATTCTATTCGCATGTACACGTGCACTAATACATTTTAAGGGCAAAACTCCTAAATAACATAAGGTGGGGACGTTATTACCCTTCCTTAACCCACAAACCATCTTTCTTGCACTCATAACCTAACCCTAATTTAAAATTAACTAGACATTAGCCCTAGGATAACTCGGACTCACTAGGAGATTGACTAAAGGAGGAAGTTGTTAGAATTTAACTCTTGCAAAATCGGTGATTAGGTAGGGGATTGAGAGACAAAACCTCAAAGGTTGGTGGTTTGGTTTAATTAGGCCCGTCTCGACAGATACCTTCCACCAATCTTGCCACCTACCTGACTGATTAATTTGTGGTTAAGGTCTACAATATACCTCCCGCAGATAATCTAAGTTAGGAGTCGTCTAGGTCCACACTTATTTTAGAATAGGATTGATTAATTTTTATTTATTTTTTATTCGTGAGTTGGTTTGATATGATTGTGCATGCAAGTGTGGTCGAGAGACCCAATTACATCTAGATTAATTAGGACTAAGTTGAAATACACCTAGAGGGGGGGTGAATAGGTATAATTGCTAATCTAATAATCTTTTTAAACTTAATAGAATGAGTGATGCAACGATCTCTCAAAATACGACTAAGAGCCGAATACCCCGTGAGAGGTTCTGAACTCCTTCCTCCCAATTCCCCTTAAAATGGGTTAGAGGTGCGCAATGCAACCGTGTTGTATGAGATATGATCGAACAAGTAAAGAATGAAATGCTATGATGAAATACACACAATCAACAACACAAGTAAAAACAAACAAGAGAAGATTGCACAAAGAAAAGGGTTAGTTCTCAAGCAAATAATTGAAGACAATATAAAGCAAGAGAAATATAAAGCAAGATGAAGCAAGGCAATCGCAAACACAAATGATTTGTTTCGAGGTTCGAGCCACCGCTCTAGTCCCCGCCTTCACCTCCGTGAAGGGTTTCCACTATCCACCGAGGATGCCGTACAAGTTTGGTCTACCGAAGACCCCAAGCCCTTAGCTTCACAACTTACAAAGAACTCCACCTAGGAGTTGTCTCCACAAGAACAAGGATCACAAGAACAATAGTGATCTCCTCAAGATCACAAAACTCTTTCTCAAACTTTTTTACAACACTCTCACTCTTTTTACAACTTCTCTATAGTATGAGTAAAGGACTTTTGGCTCTATGAAGTGTGGTGAGAAAACTTCAGTTGTAGAGTGATATTGGCAATCAAACACAACTGAAAAACAAACTTTAAAAGAGTTGGAAATGAAAGCTTTGAAACAATTTTTCTCTTTCTCTTGAAAACAATGAAAACCAAGGATTTTTCTAAGTCTATAACAAAGACCTATTGCCCTCTATTTATAAGGAGAGAATAGGTTAAAACTCTTTTCTTTTCACCTAATTTGACCTGCAAAAGGCCTCCAACAACTCTCTAAAATTCTGATAAAGAAGAAAGAAAAAACAGATTTTCAGACTTGCCCAAAGAGGAAAGAGCCGTTAGGCTGCAGCAGGCTTGGCGGTCGACCGGTCCGGTCGACCGTCGCCCTGCTGGCAAGGAGCCGTTGGGCTCCGGTCGACTGTCCGGTCGACCGTCTCCTCAAAGGAAACACAGTTTCCTTAGTGCGGTCGACCGGGCGGTCGACCGAAACAAACCGAGAGTGGCCTGCTTACAGTCGGTCGACCGGGCCGGTCGACCGACAGACGTGCACAAACGTGCACGTCCTGACACAGGCGCCGGTCGACCGGGCGGTCGGCCGGTCAACCTGAAACAGGGAAAACTGGCAGGATTTGGAGTTGGAAAATTTTGTGAAAAAATATTTTGAGATACTTATAACTAAGTATTATGCAAAAATAGTCTATACACATGTTTTAAACAAGATATTCAATTTGTAACAAGTTTGGATACATGTATATATAAACTTAGGCATAAAACTTAGAAACAAACATTTTTTTTTAAAACATAGAATTTTGTAAGGAAAAATATGTGTGTGTATCCTAGAGCCAAATATCATATACTCAAACTTTAACATTCTATTCTTACAATGTTCTAAGGACTTCAAGGCTTCAAGAGGGGCTTTCTCCACTTGATCTTCAATTTTACATCTTGAGCCCAATTTGAGTTATCTTGAGTCCAAGTCACCTTCGTTTAGGGAAGAAAACACCTATGCAAGATAGAAAACCTGAAACACACTTAAACAACAAATAATATTAGTACAAATAACTAATATGTTTTGTAATAATCAAAACACAATAAAGACGGGTGATTGTAACCTTGGGCCAACATAAGTCACACCTCAACCTAACTAAAAACAAATCACCATTAAATAAAATTCTTTTTCCCATGGCCTATCCAAATTCATTTCATAGGCGAAATCCATCTTTCCATCCACCAACCTCTTTTTTGAATTTTCATGACTATCCCCAACCAACTCTCTCATCTTTTATATCCTATCCTATCATTTGGTGTAATTTTTGTAATAATTCATCTTATTCTTCGAAATAGTGTCCCTCGATAGGGTATGCGTTAGGACTAGGTCGAAATCAGTTTCACACATTTCAAGTACCTACGATCAAACCCTATCAATCACATCAATTAGAATTCAATAATAATCATGAGGATGACGGATAAACTTCACATCAAATACTAAGTGACAATGTTTCACACTGGGCCCATCTAGAGATGATAGCTAATGAGTTAGCAGTTGAGTAAGAGGAGGATTTATTTTCTACTCAACCTATTCTTGATCCGAAACCAAATAAATCTATGTCAATTCAAGAACACATCAATCGAGATAGAATGAAAAAAGTTCAATGTGGGAAACCCATGTCAATTCTAAATCACATTTGTCTTCATGAAGTAAACAAATTCAATAATGGTGATAAGCCTGATGAGGAAGTATGCACATTAGACGACTATTATCGATTTTGAGACAAACTGATTAGAGATCATTTGGCTGAATATACACCTCGTAGGGAGCAAGTTGAGTCGTATAGTGAGGATAAGTATGACGATAGATCTTTTTATTTGGTGAAGTATTTCAAGATGACTGGGATACACATACACCTCCCAAGGAGAAAGTTGAATTATATGTGAGGATGTTTGTGAAGATGATTCTTGATATATTGTTTAAGGATGAGTGCAGTCATAGTGGTGAGAAAATGTGTGTTAAGTCTAGAGTTCTCTTTGAGATAAGGAAGCTTAATTTAAGTATCTTCACATTTAATGATCCAACTAATGATTAATCATTTGAAAATATAACTCAAAAACCTCAAATTAATAAAAGCCTTGAAAACCTCTTCAAAGTTGAACTTAACTATTTGGATGAATAAATTAGGGATGCTTTGGTTAGTTATATACCTTCGAAAGATATGATTAATTCAAGTTTTGAGAAAATGTATGAGGAAGAGCTCAAAATTCTAGGTTGTCATATTGTTTATGCGCCAGCTACAATATATAACGAGAATGAATTTGTGAAGAGTGGTGGAGGGAAGAAGGGTAAGAGAGAAAGTTGAGAAAAGTGATGAACGAATTGGAGAGAATGAACACAAAGCTGACAAAAGATTGATTTCTCCAATTTCACAACTAAAGAGGACACATTGAAATAATGGAGAGCGAGCTCGAGGGAAGAAACCTCACATATTGGTTACATCACCTCTTTTTACACATTATTTCATGCATCCATGTATTCATTCATAGATTGAGGACAATGCATGAGATAAGTATGGAGGAGGGTTTACTAACAACATAGGTAGATGCTAACAAATTTTTTCCCTTTTAAAATTTTTTTTAAAAAAACAATACTTTAATTTATTTTTGTAAGTAATTAAGTTAATTTTGAGGAATAGAAAAATCATAATTAGGATTTCTTAATACTTGATCAAAATAAGATTATTTGTTTAATTTTTAGCTTTAGGAGGACAAATTATAAAAGTAATTTAGTCTGAATTTTTACCTTGATGAAATATGCATACTTTATGCACTTAAGCACTTAGGATTCAAAACAAAAACTCTTGTGCCATAAAAAATAACAATATATATATATATGAAAAAAACAAGTCTAATTATTGATTAGGTAGGTGCTTTGGCCTAAGAAAGCGTTGGTACTTACACGAACGCTAATTAGGTAAGTTTGAAAAAAAGTAAAAAAATATATATAATATGTAGTAACACATCTAATAATCAATTAGTTTGGTATTAGGGCCTTAAGAAGGCTTGATACTTACAAAAAAAATTAGATGAGTTATACATATTAAAAAAAAGAAGTGCTTAAAGGGCAACGAAGTGGCAAAACTTTGAACTTCTTTCAGAAAAGAAAAAAAGAAAAAAAAGGTCATATACATATTATATATAAGGCATAAGAGTTGAAGTTGAAGAATTCCGCGTCAAAACATTCACGGTCACAAAGGTGCATATGACTTAGTCTAAAATAATAGACCAGATGAGTAATTCAGTTTTAAACCTAACCTAGGTTGATAATAAATACTTGTATCGAGATTAAGTACATGAATGAATAATTAAGTGATCCTAAGACTTATAGATTACCTGATTTTTACAAAAATACTTCAAATATTTTCTCAATTTCAAAAATGATATTTCAAAAATACTAACACTTTATTTTTCTTTTCTTTTTTAATGAATTTTTTGGGTGTAATTCACTAAAAATCCTAACGAGACAACACTCGTCCTCTAGGGGTAATCTACAGGTTTAACAGCTTATTATACATACTAAGTGCAGTCATGATTCCTACAAAAGTGAGTTATTTTAGATTAAAATTAGTTTCTTTTATTTACTCGAGGACGAGTAAAAGATATGTGTGGGGTGTGTGATTGTTCATCAAAAGTGCATATTTTTAGTCACATTTTCATATTTGTTTTTTATAAAATATTACTATTTAATTATTTTCTTGTTTAGTAATGTGTATGCGTCCATAATTAAAAAAGAAAGGAAAAGAGCCCAAAAGAAGCCTAAAAGTTAAAAGATAAATCGGGAAGATAAAGAAAACTTCTGTTTATCCTATCAAAATTTGGATTTAAACTTAAATTAGTTTAAAATTTAGAGGAGAAAAAGGATAAGAAGAGCTAAACTCTTACCCCTATTGAAGATAGAGGAGGATTTCTACTCAAATTCAGGTTGCTTGAGCCACAAGTTAAAGATAAAGGGGAGAGAATACAAATTCAGACTGGACATCTTTTAACATTTTGATCATAACTTTCTCTATAGAAAGTTAAATTCGATGATTCAAAATGTTTCAGAAAGAAAACCTAAAGGATTACAAGTCTTATGTTAACCACTATTTTAAATTCAGTAGTTTGATGAGTCATATTTAGTAATTAACACGCCAACTAGCTGTAGATAAATTCAGAATTGAAATTCACTATTATTTTGGAGATAAAAGATTAAATCAAGTTAAATTCGGAATTTAAACAATACTTGATCCCCAAGTCAAGAAGAAAAGGATATTTTCAGAATATATTCAATTCAAATCCAAAGGATAAGGAGATAGCCTACTCGTTTTGATATGCAACTTTATCTAGGACTCTCTCTGAGCTCTACTATAAAAGCTCACGTAGAGGCATGGAAAATCTCATCTAAGAAAATCAAGTTTAGAATTTTCTTTAGATCTTTTTCTTTCTGAAATTTTATTGTATTTTCTAGTTTTTAATTTAAACTTGAGGATTTGTAAAGAGAAGAAGACTTTTGTACTAGATTAGTGACAATTCAATAAAGTTTCTTATTTTCTTTCATATCTCTTTTTGTTCTTTTATTTGTGTTCTTCAATTCTAATTTGCCTTTTTTATGCACCCTTTAATCACCATGCCTAATTTAATAAAAAATATGGGTAATTAATTCTTTTCGTAGCTTGCTAATCTCTCCACAAACTAAGTTTAGTTCTAAGATGAATTGATTAAATTTTATGTCTATTTGAAACCCTTGGTTTAAGTTAAAATTCTTGAAGATTAGTGATGAACTGAGTTAAACTAGTTTTAGGGTTATACTATTTAATGGTAATTTTTGATTTATGCTTGGATACTTTGATAGCTTAATGTTAAGTCTAAAATGATTTTTCTTATGCTATACTTCGAGACTTTGATAAACCAATGTTTAATTTGATCTAGTGTATTTTAATTATGATTTGCTTTTTTATCTTACTCTTCTTACTTGAATTTGAAGAACATACTAGGATCAATCTTTCAAGATTCAATATGATATTTATTCTTCATAGACTAGTATTTGGTTGTGGTAGATGATTAGTGGGTTATGATCTCTCTTTCTATTCAATTAACTCTTTTATTATCATTATCTTTCTTTCTAAGTTTTACATAGAAAAAATATATTGAAACGCTTCCATCATATCTCTCCTTACAGATTGACTCATTTAGCTCTTGCTACAGCCGATTAATTGCTAGAAAATAGAGAAACTTCTTAACCTTAACCTTTTTACTTTTTACTCTATTTTCTCTGTCAATCAATGGCATACAGAACTGGGCCTCGGTGCAGCCAATGATAAAGTGCTCCAAGCTCTTGCACAATCGATCAAGCTACCCATGAACGCCAGGCGGGGATTGGGATTGCCGACGTAGAGCTGATCATATCCGAACTAGCAAGCAAAGTGGCTGGGCGCATATGGCTCCAGATAGCATATATCCCTGCATCGATATACCGAGTGGGATGGCCTGATAATGACCAACCACTTGAATATACCTTATCCAAGTGAAGATCTCCCATCCCCAACATTATGGAGCTCTTCGCCATATCTAGAGCTTGGAATGGAAGGAAAACATCGAAAGAAACTATACACGTCCTAGCGATGTATCAGCTTCCGTACCCCAGCTATATAAGTCCGCTTCCATTGCATTTCTCGAATCAGCGGAGATGTGCAACATGGACATCCTCCGGTGGCTCTTCTCCCAGTTGAATGATGGTAGGACAATGCATTGCAAACCATGCCTTCAAGTATGCACATGGCATCTCTACCCTAGGGCAAGGTCCGATACGGGGTAGAACTCCCCTTGCCTCTCTTGATAGCTGACAGCCTGCAAAAAGCTTCCGTCAGTGCCTGGAGACCTCACTGAATACAGCAGACTATGGCGGGGAGTAGTCCAAGGGCTTTGCCAAGAGCAAGTTGAGCGGCAGGGAGAGCACCCATGATAGAATTTCATCACACGAAGGAGGCAGAACTACATATTTCTTCAGCCAAACCAATAAGAAGCTGGCAAGAAGGGCTTTCCTGGACATAGGTTAGCTCATCTAGTGGTGGAAGCTCTTGAACTTATTGCCTTATTCATAGATTCCATCATCTTCATCCAAGATGACATCTTCATGTCCACTAGACAACATCATCCGGATGATATCGACATTCGATATCAGAAATTGAACTTCCTCCGGGGCACCATCCAGAACAGGGAATAGGTATTCTGCCCAAACTTTCATCCCATTCACATTCCCTCGAGCGTTGTGGACAACTGTGCAAATGTAAAAATGACACATCAACTCCCATACATCTCAAAAATCTCTGAGTCATCCTTCTTCAACTATTCCAATTCTATCATGCAAGGGAAATACTCCTCATATGGCATCGAACCCATAAGGAGATCAGACACTTCCCACATGTTATACAGTGTGAATTCTAATTCGCCGACAAGAGTGAAGAAGGTCCTTAAAGCTGAACATTACAACTCGAAGATGGTAAAGGAGTTGGGCACGCTTATCTCAATCCCATGGCATGTTGCCCTAACTACTTTGTGGAGTCCGAGCTTCTTCAGATCCACATCGAAGTGATTCAAGACGAATAACGTCAAATCCCTCCACCACGGCTTTTGAGTAGGACGTACCCAACCTGGAGCCCTAAAATCTGTCGCTGGGTAGTTGCCTTGAACCTTGATAAACTAGTTGAGGAACATTTGAGCCATTACCGGATTTTTCCTAACTGGGATGTCTTGACCTATTCTCCTAGGATGTAGACCAAGGACAACCCTAGGCGATCCAGAGTGATTGTAGCCATTGGGCATCAGGATCCCCATATGTACCAAATCTGTGGACTGGGTCGCAGACCAATTCATCTTCTGCGGATTACCGATTGGAAGAATGAAAGAGGGAAGTGCTGCTTGCTTGATGGAAGATAGTACTTCTCATCCTTGATAGTAAAAATCCACTGACCCTTCCCGGCGAGAAGTTGTTGGTCAGTATTTGGTGCCGCATCTCCGAACATGAAATCTGGTTTCCTGTACACTATCCTGTTGTGATCTTCAATTGGGCCGGTGGTCAAAATACTCCTTATAACATGCTCATCAGCTGTAAGATGCAGGGCATCTCTTTTCGGCGAGCTCCTATCACTGAAAAGTGGAGCTTGACCCTGGAACTGAAAGTGTGTTCTCCCATCTATTCCTCTTATGAACCCGAATGAACTATTTGACGGTCCTGATGCATAGTGTACTGTAAGAAAGCCAAAGCAAGCATGTTAGCACTGAAAATAAACACGCAAAAGTTTTTAGTTATGCCTAGCAAGCTAGCCTCGCCCCAAAAGGCTAAGGCATAGCTTCGCCTATAAGGTGAGTTAGCCTCGCCCTAAAAGGCTAAGGCATAGCATCACCTATAAGGCGAGTTAGCCTCGCCTCAGAAGACTAAGGCTTAGCTCCGCCTATAAGGCGAGCTGGCTTTGCACCAAAAGGCTGAGGCATAGCCGTGCCTGAGAGATGTCAAATAGACTATCAAGTCTTAGCTAATAGCTTTGCCTGGGAGCCTGAAGAGGAAACCTTTGGTTTCCAATTTCTCTATGCGAAATTAAAGGGAAATTCAATTCCTAAAAGGGAGCATAGAAAGCGAAATTCAAGAGAGTTAAACTCCCTAAGATCACCAAATCGATAATGAGATAGACAAAAATGGCAAAACGAGATTAAAAAAATCTCTAAAATAGGTCAAGACCTACCAGCTATTGGCCGTTCAATGGCCAGAGAAGCGGCATCCACCACTTCAGAAGTGTCAACTTCTTTGCCTGGATGCCAACTGGATGCCATGAGATCTCGGTTGAAGAGAGGTGAAGGGTGAAAACTTTAGGTTTCTATTCAAACGCAAAGAAGAGGGAAAAGAATCTTCTTAGACTCGCCTGAAAATGAAAAGAGAAAGTGATTTCTCTAAAGGACTGTAAAAGTCCTATTTATATGCCCCACAGCCTAGCTTCACAGCTGCCGTTTAAATTCTGAAGCGTAAGCGAAGCTAAAGCACTCAAGTGCTTCGCCTCGAAAAAGCGGCAACCCTCACTTCAAGTGCAGCCGAAGCCAAACACTAAAAGTGTTTAACAGTGAAGCTAGCAGTTTAGCTTCGCTTTGTAGGCAAAGTTAGCCTATAAGAGTTCCAACAGCAAGGCTATTCATCCGTGAGGCAAAGCTAGAATCTAACTTTAGCCTATAAAAGTTCCAATAGCGGGGCTATTCATCAATAAGGCAAAGCTAGAATCAAACTAGCTTCGCCTACTATAGTCTCACCATGAAGGCGAAGCTAGACCCACATTTTTGTGACCTTTTTTTCAAGAATCAAATCAGCATGCCTTGAATAGGTTTTCAAAGTATTTCGAAATCTGAATCATCCTGTTGCATATTTATGAAAACTTTGAAGGAAATTTTGTTGACATTCTGAAAAGACAAACTCTTTGACAGCATTTTAGCCGGTCAAAATGATGTCTAAACTTGTTGACATTTATAAAAGACGAGTTGCGGATAAGCTGACAACCAATTTCTGCCTATCCTCGAGGGAGAAAATAATGACTCGAACCTTACTGATCCAGTGAAGTAGATAGTAAGCCAGGTATTGCCTTTGAAGAGGCTTAAGCTAGCTTGTGAGGCTACGTCAGTTCAACACTTAGCCTCGCATGAACCCAAAGGGATAGCTTCACTTGAAGCTTTACAACCTTGTTAAAAGGCTAAGTTTCTAGCTTCACACGAAGCTCTTTAGAACTTCTCAAAAAAGCTAACTTGTGGCTACGCCTGAAGCTAATTCTAACTTCACCTGAAGCTAACTTCAGCTTCGCCTGAAGCATTGTAATAGCTTCGCCCGAAGCTTTACTCAGCCCCGCTGGAGGCTTTCCAGGTTAGTAATTGACCAATTATTAGTAGGTTAGCCCCACTACTTTCGCGAGGTTAATGTCACTTTACGTGGGCAGTTACACCTGCCCACTTCATTTTACATTAAATGGAGACAGCCGGATCAAACCGCTAAAGATAGGCTAACGCAAACCTATCTAGTTTCGCGTGAGGCTTGTATTTAGTTTCACATGAAGCTTTATAACCTTGCGCGAAACTCAGAATAACCTTGGGCGCGAGGTTAGCAGACTGTTGCGAGTTTTGCTGATTTTCAGGAGGCAGTTACGCCCCTGAGAGCTTATAAATAGCTCATTTTTGGATGAGCTCAGGGCGAAGGATTGGGCTAAAAAATTAGACTGAGCTTCTTAGGTAGAATTTTGGGAGAAGAGCAAATCAAGAGGTTATTCTCTAAGCTTTCAAGCTTTTAGAGACCTAGTTCTCTTATCTCAGGGTGCTAATTTCCTACGATCTTCCACTCTCAAGGAATTTTCGGAACCAGGCGAAAAAGAAATCCCTAAGATTCGATCGCTCGCATCATCAAAAGAATAAAGTGGTCACGCGCTGATCAGACTTTCACCGACACACTTCCCCAGAAATCTCAGAAGAAGATTCTTGTAGTTTTCCCTTTTAAAATTACTTGTAATTTTTTTTTACAATTTTGTAAGTTTTTCTCTTTGTAAATCAATGGAAAACAAAAACCAGAAAAAGAGAAAGAGACAGAGAGAGATGGAGACACTGAGACACACACACACACACACATAGAGAGAGATGGATATAGAGAAGAGAGAGATGGAGAGAAGGACCGATTCGCGGGGGGGGGGGGGGAGATGAAGAGCAGAAAGAGGGAGAGAGATCATACTAGCAGAGGGCAGTGTCGAGACCAGTGGAGGGTGATGGCATCAGGGCCCCGGGGGGGGGGGGGGGGGTAGCGATTCAAGGAGAGGATAGCGATTCAAGGAGAGAGAGGGAGAGAAGAAAGAGAACCGGTGTCGAGGTGGCGTCGAGGGCGATGACAATGGGTTCGCCGGTGCCGTAGCTCGAGAGAGGCTGGCATTTTTTCCCTTCTTTTTTCTTCTGTTTTTTTTTCTTTTTATGTAACAGAGTGGATCGGGTTGAGCCCCTTCTTTAGTGGGTTGTGATGCCACCCGCCCAACAATCACAGAGCACTGCGAGGTGACGCCGGGCGCGCGCCTGGCCGTCGCCGCGAGGCGCAAGGCACACCTCGATGCTCCTTCGACATCATTGGTTAGAGAATAAAAAAATAAAAAATGAGATTAGAACAAAAGATCTTGTATTAAAATAGCAGAGATGCCATACTAAAGAGTGAGAAAATAAAATGATGTAAAATATTTATATCTTTCTTCCTATTCAAAGAATTCTATCTAAAATATTTATATCTTTCTTCCTATTCAAAGAATTCTATCCCCGCACAACCCCCAAACAAAACAAAACAAAAAAAAAAAGGGAAAAGCTAACCGTTATCAGAAGAAATACAGCTTCAATTTCCTTGTCGCTTACTCTTCTCTTCCCTGAGTTTCTTATTGGAAAGGAAAGAAATATTAAAAAAGAGCCTGTAAATTCGAAAATATTCTACTCTCAAGCTACAAACAAAATCACTGCAATACTCTGCCAACAAAATCATAATTTTAACTACATAATGAACCAAGTTAGAAAAGAAATCAGACCACCAATACAACTGACATCATTGACCAAAAGACCAACAGAAGAAACACAAAGCAATTAAATGAATCAAAACCAACTAAACTAAAACAAAATTCTCCCAACTAGAGAAACATAACATCAAAGATCACTGACTTGCACACACACAAACAAGAAACCCTCAAATTTATTTGACAGTGTAGCCAACTGCATGAGCCCATGACTTGAGGTTCTCCTTCATGGCCAAATCCTCATTCACTGCCGCAACTCCAGCGCAGCTCTGATAATGGTATTGATGTTGCTTCACAAGTGTAGACACCAAACAGATCATCTCCGCCCTGTGAAGCTTGTGGGATCTTTTCCTGCCCGGTTCGCCATTGCTTTTCTTCCTTCTCTGTACTGTGTTGGGCTCTTTGTGGCACTTCTGCTGCTCTGGTTCTGTGACTGTTTCTTCTGTGCTGATAACTAAAGTTTCTGGAGATTCTAGTACAAGCATTGAGTTGAGAGGTTGATCAATCTTGGGTGGAGGTTGAATTCGGTTTAAGGCAGTGGATTGTGGAGGCGGAGGAGAAGGTTGTGAGAGGACATTGGAGAAGAACTAGAGAGAGTCCAAGCTCTCAAAGATCATGTCACCATCCATGGGGATTGTGAACAGAAGCAGCTGGAAGAAAAAGAATGGATATAGAAGAGGATACAGGATTTTAGATTGAAAAGCAAAAACTGGGTGGAAAGCACTACGGGATTTTTGAATTTTGATTTCCAACGGCCCTCTGCAAGTGATGGAGCAAAAACAATTTCGACACTTTCTCAGTCTATGATTTGTGGGGTCTACTGTATCTGACAGCCTTCCATTTTGACTGGATCTGCCCAATTGTTTATTGGGTCCTTCGAGTGCGGTTACTTAAACTCTAAAAAGTAATAAGTAAATTCATTAGGTAATAAACTCAATAAATTAGTAAAAAGACCTCTCCTCAAATTATCCTAAATATCAAGCGCGGTTATTCACACTCACAGTATTGCTTAACACACCCATATACTTAATAGACTCACAAAATTTATAAACACACCCCTCACTTTTCCTAAACTACCCATCACAATTTAAGTCAAATTAAAATTTCAAAATATCAATTCCGTCATCTCTCTTTCATCAGAAAACACTTTCCCTCTCTCTTAATTCTCTATTTATGGCTCTCAACTTCCCGCTCGCCCCCTTCGGACACCGCCACACCTCCCTGTCGCCTATGTCGGCCCTCTTCCTCTCCTTCATCTTCTTGATTATCTCATCGGCATCTTTAGACGATGTCTCAGGTACCAAATGTTCAGTTTCGAGGGCTTGAGTCGAATTATTTGTTTGGATTTCTTTAACCCTTTTTTGACTGCCCATGTCACCAGAGTTCAATTTATCAAAAAGAGTATCCCCAAATTGATCCCTTTTTTCTACCATCACCAATCTTCAATGACCCATCAAACTTTTCTTCACCAATCCTTTTATGTATCTTATCAAATTTCTTTGGCAGTATTTCTTTATGAGAAACAGAAATTTGTGTAAAAAAATAAAAAATTAAATATCATTTTTTTGTATGTATATAATTTATATATTGTTGGCCCAGAGGCCTTCCACTCTAGTTTTGATGATGATTAACTCATGTAGTTATGTTTACTAATTATCTTGTGATGTTTAGTTTCAGATCATTAATCAAGATATTAGTTGGTGATTGCTTCAACAAAGGAGTTTTAAAGCCTTTTACATGGTGATTCCAGAGCCCGAGCAACAAGATCATACATAGCACTCGTTGGAGTCTAGCTCGGTGGATCACGGAGTTTTGGATCGAGTCGACTTGAAGACAGAGTTCATCAAGAAGACCTCGGTACATAGTTTATAGTTTGTTTTATATCCATTTATAAAGATTAGAATAGTGTGATATGCTCAAGTTCACAACACACACACGTTTCATGTTTTGGATATTGGTTTTTAGCTTTTAGTTTAACCGATATTGGTTTTCATGAATAGATAGTATATCAAAACAAGTTTACTTGGTTTTATGTATATTAGATTCATTCTATATACATGTATGCTTCATGTCTTAAATAAACTTAAGTTTGACATACCTATTCATGTATCTAGGTTTTGTGTTTTTAACAAAACGTATTTTCGGAATTAAAGTCAAAAACTATGATATATATATGTTTCTTGTATATTAGATTTCTATCCATATGCAACATGCTTCAAAGTGTTTAAATATCATGATTTTGTATTTGAATGAGTTTTGGAAAAATCGGATTTTCATTTGGAAAATTCAAGTTTGAAAAAATACAGATTTTGGTTTTCGACAATATTTCCTTAACACAAAAATGGTTCAAAATGGTTGAAATTTGTGTTGAAATTTTTAACACAAGTTTGTATTTCAATGTATAATGAGAAAGCTATTTTTGTGGAATTTTAGAAGTTTTATGGGAATATTTAGAATTATAAAAACCAAGTTTTCAAGTTCTGAAATCCCTATTTTGGCTTCTGCCGGTCGACCGGACCGGTCAACCGAGCTAGGAGTCGGTCGACCGAGTCGGTCGACCGACGTGCATAGAATGTGCATGCCTGTTTGGCTGGTGGGACGGTCGACCGACCTGGTCGACCGCAGAGAACTTCTGCTATCTGGAAATTCCCGGTCGACCGAGTCTAACGTCTAGCTGCCAGTTCTGACTGCCGGTCGACCGAGCCGGTCGACCGACAGCCGCCAGCAGCCCCAACGGCTACTTCTTGATTTCTGATTTGATTGGGATTTTTGAGTCAGCTTTTTCTGAAATTTTGGAGGCTAATTCCTGACTTATTTACCTAGCCTATATGATGATTTTTCCATGGCAAATCCCTATAAATAGTGGGCATTGGTCCATTGTTAAATATAAGAAGAATACAAGAAAAAATCCCCATTACTTGTTTGTTTTCTTAAAGAAAAGAGAAGTTTTGTTTTGGAGAGAATTTTTTCAGATCTTTTTAAGTGTTTAAAGTGCAAGTTTTCAGAGGCATTCTTGGTTCAAAAGATCTATCCTTCTTTATTTAAAGTATTGGAAAATTCAAAGAAAAGAAGAGTATTTGGGAATTGGTTTTTGATCTCTATTTCTATATCTATCTCTTTATTCTCCCAAGTGTTTTTCTTAGTTGTTTTGATTTC
The DNA here is from genome assembly GCA_038442645.1 of Agave tequilana. Taxonomy (NCBI): domain Eukaryota; kingdom Viridiplantae; phylum Streptophyta; class Magnoliopsida; order Asparagales; family Asparagaceae; genus Agave; species Agave tequilana. The sequence continues at coordinate 151,237 of JAVJIF010008775.1, forward strand.
CAAAAACACTTTATTTTCACTTGAGCTATATCATTCTATCATATTCTATAGGATCTTTTGCTTTTGTGGAAAAGAGATAGTTTGTGGTCTTTGTAACCACCAAGTTGTAAACCCTTTGCTTTGTGATATCCCTCTTTGGTAGAGGTTGATTTGGGTTGTGGTTGACTCCCTCTTTGGTAGAGGTTGAGGTTGTGGTTTACTCCCTCTTGGTGAGGTGGAGTTGGAGTTGGTGCTTGTATCCCTCTTGGTGAGGTGGATTTGGTTGTATTGGTGGAGTTTGGTACTCCGGTCTTCGGTAGACCATTTGTATTGCCTCGGTGGAGGTTGTATTGGTTGAGAGAGGAGTTCGGTACTCCTAGTGGATTGGAAATCCTTCTCGGTGAAAGCGGGGACGTAGAGCTCGGTGCTCGAACCTCGAAACACATCTTGTTGTTTGCGTTTGATCGATTGACTCTTAACTCTCTCTTTACCTTTGTGCATTGCATCATTCATATTGTCATATCATTTATATGCTTGTATTGTGCCTTGCATTGACTCATATTGTCTATATCTATATGCTTGGTTGTGTTTGCTTGTGTGCCTCACATGTGCTTAACCACGAGAGCTTCATATGATGCCTTAACTCTTATTCAGAGGAATCAAGAGGAGTTAGTCCAGAGCTCTTCACGGAAAATTCGGCTACACTCGTTGGTTGCACATAGTGTTGTTGCAAATTAGTTTTAAATTCCGCATTTAGTATTTTGATTAGATTTATCACCTATTCACCCCCTCTAGGTGATTTCAATTGGTATCAGAGCTTACGCTCCTGATATTTGGTTTAACCACCTAAGAGTGAGATCTTAGTTTACTAATCTATCATTTGCATTTTGCACATATATATTGTTTGCACACACTCATGGATTGCTTGTCACCTCCCATGTTTGATGTTTCCAACATTGACACATGGAAACTTGGCATGTCCATGTATTTAAAAACCCTAGGTTTGCATGTTTTCTTTGCCGCTACCAAGAAATGCTATCTTGGTAACCGCAATCATGTAGGGGCCAATACACAAGCCCTTGAGGCTATTAGAAGCACGCTAAACAAAGAATATCTTATGCTTGTTTCTAACTTTGATTTCGCCTTTACAGTGTGGAACAAGTTGACTACCTCCAAGCTTCAATTGTCAATTCAACCGGAGGAGGAATCTAGCGGAGAATCCGAGCCACAATGCTTCATGGTCCAAGGGAATGACTCCCTTGAGGTATATTCGGAATCTCAATTAGATTGTGATGATGCTAGTTCTTCTAGTAATGAGCATGTTGATCCTAATACTCTAAATGAAGAACTTTCTATTGTTTGTGAAAATTGATAGAAAAATATAATCTTTTGAAAAAGAAGAGTTTTGAACTAAAAGAAGAAAACAAGGTTTTATGTTCAAGACTTGATTTGATTTTACAAGATAAAGTAGAGATTTCTATTGAAAGGGATTCATTGAAATCTAGACTTGATCTTGCCTTAAAGGAAAATGAATGTTTAAAATCTAAAAATGATTGTAATGATATTTTGAAGAAAAATGAAAAATTGTCTTCAAAAGTTAATTTTGTTTTAAAAGAAAATGATTCTTTAAAAATGAAAATTGCATCTATTTCCAAGGATTTAGAAGTTTGTTTAAAGAAAAATGAATCTTTGCAAAATGATTTGTCTATACATGTTTGAAATGCTAGGATAATTTCACCTAGTTCACCTATTGCATGTTCCACTTCTTCTTAATTAAAAATGATATATCTATGCTTAAGAAGAATATGGATTGTTTGGGATCCACTTTGAGCCAATGTGTTGAGAGCCATACACGTTTGGAATTTTTGTTTCGAAAGAAACAAGTTCCTATTATGCATGCACACCATCCACGGCATACACATGCTCCTCACGGTCACACCCATCACATGTATACTTATGTGTACACATGTACACATTGTGGACGTAAGGGTCACCTTGCTAAGTTTTGCTATGATCGTATACATGATAAAAATTTAGCAACTAAATTTGTTTGGGTTAGAAAAGATACTAACCTTCATGGACCCAAAAGAGTGTGGGTGCCAAAGACCACCCCTATTGTATTTGATGTAGGTATGGGCTCTCGCATGACGTGAGAGTTATGGTACCTTGAGGTGGATGTGTTTCGAGCTTAAAGATTACTATTTGGATGCATCACTTTCAAGGGATGTTTTGGTGGGAGGACCACCTTGGTTTGGAGAACTAGAGAGGTGCCCTCATCGGTTTTGGTATCGATCTCTAACTCCCATTTATATTTGCAAGCTTTTCATGTTCATTGTTTATAGCATGTTTTGATGTTTATTGATTATTATGATTATGTCATGTTAATTAGATTGTGATATACATGTTAGTTATTTGAGACACCCATATTTAATATGGACTTATATCATTGTGTTCTCACATATGTTTAGCTATTATGTATATCATAACTCTAATAGCATGTGGATTTACATAATGATCATATTTATATTTATCATATTGATTTATGTCTTGTTTTATAATTCATGATTTGATTACATGTTTAAATGTTAGTTTTCATTAAAACTAGGATATATATACTTGTACATATAGTGGGCTACAAATAGATCATTTATATGTGTTTGTACTTGAACGCTCATTTGTACCCATTAGAAGTGCTAGTATTGTCTAGTTTTGATGATTCATGCATTTGACTTGTACTCCTATTTTATCCACGTTTTCATGTGCATGTGTTTTCACTTCATGTATATGTTTATTTTGCTAAACCTTAAGATATACATGTATACCTCTTGAGTCATTTGCTTTTCATGCAAATCTTTATTATGGACTTAAATTGTGTTTAGGGATATGTATGTATATTTCTTATTTTGTCAAAACATACATATGCCTTGAAGTATAAATTGTTTCTAATGAAAATTTAGTTTTTCATGTTTTCATGTTTAAAGGAATTTCACATGAGCTTATTGACTATCTTTCATGATTATGTTCTTCACATTTTATTTGAAAACTCACCTTTATTATTTACTCATGTTTTGTTTTTATGAGTCATATTTATGCCTCATTGACCTTGAGTGTTGGCTATCATGTGAATTTCATGTTTCATGAAAAATATTTTGTTTTTATTCCTTACTTGAAGGATTTCGTACTAATTTACAAGTTTTTCCATTTAACTAGTTTGTATTCTTCGTCATGGTAGAGTTTTCATACAATATTTTCAAACCCATTTTTGAAAATCTCTACCTTCCACGGGCGGTTGGTTGGGAGACCATGCCTTGTATGTTTATATTGAAAATCATTTTAAACATGTGCATGAATGAGTGGTAGGTAATATGAGATATACACTTGATATTATTGTTGTTTCAATTGGTATCATTGGATTCTTTCAATTGGTATAAATATTGACATTTATTGTATACTCATATATATTCTTATGTATGCATGCATACTCTTTAAATAGTATCAATTTCGATTGGTATCTAAATTTTCATACATATATATGTTTTACTTGTGCTCAAAAATATCACAAACTTTGTTTATGCTAAAGCTTGAATTTTAATGACTATCATGTTTCAATTGATTATTTTCAATTGGTATGCTAATACAAGCTTATGCATCGTTTTAGTTGGTATTTCATAAAGGGGGAGAAAATCTTATATTTCATCTTTCAATTGGTATTTTGTTTACCATTGGTTTTGTATTCCACTCCTTTACTTTATGATAGAAAATGATTAAAAAAAATTTATATTGATTTTTAATTTAGTATCATATGATTAAAGGGAATAATAATTTCAATTTGGTATCATATGCTTAAAAAGAATAATACTTTCTATTGGTATCAGGATTTCATTTGTTTACTTATCAATTGGTTTATGTTTTCATTTTGATATAAAATGTTGATTAAGATTTGTTTTAATGCCTCATTTACTTTTAATTGGTAGGCATTTCTTAAAACGTTTTTATGTTCACCTTCAATTGGTATCAATATGCACTTCATTGACACATTATTTTTTAATTGGTATTATATTTGATTGTACCCCTTATTGATATCGTTTTTGTTTTAAGACAAAAAGGGGAAAACATTTTGTTTTGCTTTCTTTCACCCCTTTGTTGATGATTGACAAAAAGGGGAGAAGAATTTGAGATTATATGCATGTTTTGTATACATGTTTTATATTTATAAAAAGGAGAAATAATTTGTTTTAGTATCAAAAACATGTTTTATTAGTAATAAAGTTTTACCTTTTTAAATTGGTATCAAGAGCATGTTTTTCAAATTTATTTGTTTTATGCATGATTGATGCATATTCATATTTAGTATTTCTTGCATATATTTATTGTTTATTGCCATGCATGAGTTAAGGGGGAGCTTCTTTGAAGCTTAACTTTAATCCATGCATATATAACTCTATGAGTTTTGTCATCATCAAAAAGGGGAGATTGTTGGCCCAGAGGCCTTCCACTCTAGTTTTGATGATGATTAACTCATGTAATTATGTTTACTAATTATCTTGTGATGTTTAGTTTCAGATCATTAATCAAGATATTAGTTGGTGATTGCTTCAACAAAGGAATTTTGAAGCCTTTCACATAGTGATTCCAGAGCCCGAGCAACAAGATCATACATAGTACTCGTTGGAGTCTAGCTCGGTGGATCACGGAGTTTTGGATTGAGTCGACTTGAAGATGGAGTTCATCAAGAAGACCTCGGTACATAGTTTATAGTTTGTTTTATATCCATTTGTAAAGATTAGAATAGTGTGATATGCTCAAGTTCACAACACACACACGTTTCATGTTTTGGATATTGGTTTTTGGTTTTTGGTTTAACCGATATTGGTTTTCATGAATAGATAGTATATCAAAACAAGTTTACTTGGTTTTATGTATATTAGATTCATTCTATATACATGTATGCTTCATGTCTTAAATAAACTTAAGTTTGACATACCTATTCATGTATCTATGTTTTGTGTTTTTAACAAAACGTATTTTTGAAATTAAAGTAAAAAACTATGATATATATATGTTTCTTGTATATTGGATTTCTATCCATATGCAACATGCTTCAAAGTGTTTAAATATCATGTTTTTGTATTTGAATGAGTTTTGAAAAAATCGGATTTTCATTTGAAAAATTCAAGTTTGGAAAAATACAGGTTTTGGTTTTCGGCAATATTTCCTTAACACAAAAATGGTTCAAAATGGTTGAAATTTGTGTTGAAATTTTTAACACAAGTTTATATTTTAATGTATAATGAGAAAAATATTTTTGTGGAATTTTAGAAGTTTTATGGGAATATTTAGAATTATAAAAATTAAGTTTTCAAGTTCTGAAATCCCTGTTCTGGCTTCTGCCGGTCGACCGGACCGGTCGACCGAGCTAGGAGTCGGTCGACCGAGTCGGTCGACCGACGTGCACAGAATGTGCACGCCTGTTTGGTTGGTGGGACGGTCGATCGACCTGGTCGACCGCAGAGAGCTTCTGCTCTCTGAAAATCCCCGGTCGACCGAGTCTAACGGCTAGCTGCCAGTTCTGACTGCCGGTCGACCGAGCCGGTCGACCGACAGTCGCCAGCAGCCCCAACGGCTACTTTCCTGATTTCTGATTTGATCGGGATTTTTGAGTCAGCTTTTTCTGAAATTTTGGAGGCTAATTCCTGACCTATTTACCTAGCCTATATGATGATTTTCTCATGGCAAATCCCTACAAATAGTGGGCATTGGTCCATTGTTAAATATAAGAAGAATACAAGAAAAAATCCCCATTATTTGTTTGTTTTTTTAAAGAAAAGAGAAGTTTTGTTTTGGATAGAATTTTTTTCAGATCTTTTAAGTGTTTAAAGTGCAAGTTTTTCATAAGCATCCTTGGTTCAAAAGATCTATCCTTCTTTGTTTAAAGTGCTGGAAAATTCAAAGAAAAGAAGATTATTTGGGAATTGATTTTTGATCTCTATTTCTATATCTATCTTTTTATTCTCCCAAGTGTTTTTCTTAGTTGTTTTGATTTCCAAAAACACTTTATTTTCACTTGAGCTATATCATTCTATCCTATTCTATAGGATCTTTTGTTTTGTGGGAAAAAAGATAGTTTGTGGTTTTTGTAACCACCAAGTTGTAAACCCTTTGCTTTATGATATCCCTATTTGGTAGAGGTTGATTTGGGTTGTGGTTGACTCCCTCTTTGGTAGAGGTTGAGGTTGTGGTTTACTCCCTCTTGGTGAGGTGGAGTTAGAGTTGGTGCTTGTATCCCTCTTGGTGAGGTGGATTTGGTTATATTGGTGGAGTTTGGTACTCCGGTCTTCGGTAGACCATTTGTAATTCCTCGGTGGAGGTTGTATTGGTTGAGAGAGGAGTTCGGTACTCCTAGTGGATTGGAAATCCTTCTCGGTGAAGGCGGGGACGTAGAGCTCGGTGCTTGAACCTCAAAACACATCTTGTTGTTTGCGTTTGATCGATTGACTCTTAACTCTCTCTCTCTCTTTACCTTTGTGCATTGCATCATTCATATTGCCATATCATTTATATGCTTGTGTTGTACCTTGCATTGACTCATATTGCCTATATCATATGCTTGGTTGTGTTTGCTTGTGTGCCTCACTTGTGCTTAATCACGAGAGCTTCATATAGCGCCTTAACTCTTATTCAGAGGAATCAAGAGGAGTTAGTCCAGAGCTCTTCACGGGGAATTCGGCTACACTCGTTGGTTGCACTAAGTGTTATTGCAAATTAGTTTTAAATTCTGCATTTAGTATTTAGATTAGCATTATCACCTATTCACCCCCCCCCCTCTAAGTGATTTCATATATTGTGGTTGTATTTTTAGGATGTGCTTTGATTTTGTGTTCTTTTTCATTTGTTTTTTTAAAATACAAATAAAAAACTATAAATTAATATTTAATTGTTATAAACAGATACTTGTGAAATTAGTTTTGAAGGCGCCATCAATATAATTATGCAATTGTGTTTTTTTAGGTTGAGAGGAACGCTACTTGAAAGCAACCCTTTTCAATGATTTGTCTGCCAAAAAAACAACAAAATCTTTAATAGAAGTATAATATTTTTAAGTGATATTTTTTTAACTCAAATCTAATTCAAAAGTATGACTCATTAGACCGATCGACATTCAGTATTATGTAAGACGTCAACATGTATAAAGGTTTGCATTAATTAGTTTGTTAGAATAGTGTTAATACGTATTATATTTCATGCATATATTTTTTTTTATAAGGGAAGAAAAGGCCCGTATTGTTGATGGCAAATTATTTAGTATCATGTCATATGTGTATTGTCCTTGAGTTGTATCACTAGTGTATTTTCGTCAAATTTTTTTTATCAAATTGTTCATTTTTTAAAAAAAAAACATCTATTAAAAAATTAAGAAACGTCTATACCCTATTGACTAAGAGGTTGGAATCTATAATGTGCTACATCAACAAAAGAATATGTAAGTTTATTTGCTAAGATCATAGATATTTAATTTATACTTAATAATCTAAAAAATAAAAACTAATAAATCACCAATTGAGAAGAAGAGAGACACATTTTTATTCTGTGGCATGACAATGTAGAAGGTCAGCCGCAAAGTATTTATGATGATTAGTAATGTAAAACCACCCAAAGAGAGAAACAATTTAATTTAATGAATTATAGGGGAAAGCTTACTTTTTGATCATTGCAATACTTTCATGATATTATTTGTTTGTCCATAGTTATTAATGCCAAATTTTTTGATGGTATAGTCGCTGAGAAAATTTTTAGGCTTTGTATAAGTGGAGAAGAAGCATATATTTAAAGAATTAAAAAAATAAGATCCATTAGGAATAGAATTTGGGTGGGTGCATTCAGCAATTATTTGTGCGCGTTTAGGAATATGATTTCCTCTATTTGTAATATTAGAGTTAATCAATATCTATTTTGGTCTATTTGATTTAAGGTTGAAACTGCCTAATAACTTTTATTTTTAAAATGTAGGCGCGTTAAACAATTCTGCGAGTGAGAATAGCCGCACCCCTAAATATTCTTATATTCTACATACTCAATTTAAATGTAAAAACACAGTTATGCCTCAACTTGAAATTAAATCCCACCCTCTTTTCCCTTCTCAAACCCTAGTTCCTCCCTTTCCCTCTCTCTTTCCTCTCACTCCCTCTCTCGTCGATCTCCCGACTCCCGCACAACCTTCCTTGTAGCTGATTAGGTCCTGTTGATCTCCCGCCTCCTGCAGAACCGGCATTCAGTGCTCAGCTTTGGCATCGCCGACGACTCCGAGATGATATCATTCTTGGAGCTACCGCGGGTTATTCCCCATGCGGATCAGGTAAGGATGCAGCTGGGAAGAGCAGGGGACAACTTGGGCCTTGTCATTGTCAGTGAGACTGCATTGACCACAGAGCTGCACACTCAGCCACTTGCAGTCGCCGAGAACGTGTGGGGGAGGGCATGTTGTCTTCAATGCGGGACGCGAACATGGCGTGCCGTGCTGGAGAAGGAGCAACTTTGGCATGCAGGGAAACGCTGTAGCCCATAAGGTTTGAGAGTTTCAAGATGGAGTCGCTGCTTTGGGTGTCGGGGAGGTGGTGATGCTGGAGAGCAGTACTACTTGATAGAATTTGTATAGAATATGGGTATTGACGGCCGGTGAGACGCCTGCGACTATCATCGATGGCCTGCCCCATGTCTGCAACCATTTGCTTCCTTTGGCGTTTGATGGAGATTGAAGTCAGCTATTGATTAAGATTCTTTCTTTAACTTCTTTCCCTAATCTTGTACCGTTGGATATTGAATATTACAGCTAGCTAGCTTAAATTCCTTTTGTGTTGTTCTTGATTAAATATCAGAATGCTAACTAGCTAGCTAGCTGTATGATTGATTTGCAATACTGGAGTTCTTGATCATCTGCTCACATTATTATTACCAATGTATTAATTGTTGTGGACATTTTCATTAATTTGTCTCCATGATGATGATGTTCAATTTGATGATTGTATCTGATTAATTCTGTTGAGGAGAATAAAACGCTCTTTATTTTTTTATTTCCTCCATCTGCGCTGTTTATTTTCTGTGTTGTTCTTGAATAATTCCCCCCAAATTATCATTTTTTTATTTCTTGTTTTTTTCTTTGCATAAGATAATCGAAACACAAATTATGAACCCATACGGAAAAAATATTTCAACAAATTAAATAATAAAAACTCACATTTTCACTATTGTAATGTTCCCAAGTTGTCATTTGCTTTTCCATAACTATTTAGAAACCAAAATGGGCAATTATTTTAAGGGGGGATGAGTCTAAAACTTTTAAGGTTTATGGGTTGAGTAATAGAGTGCATTGAGGTTGAAGTAGAATTAAAGTTATAGGAGTTGGGTGTACTTACTAATTACATGAGCTAACTAATTATTGTGGAAAAATTGTAATATTTGAAAAATTAATTCTATATTTTAAATGTTTTATTTGAGGGGGAAAACTGTTCAAGAAAATCTTAACTTATTTTTTGGGGCTACTTATTATAACACCCCGTTCCCGGAATATGTACCCGGATACGTGTCCCAAATTTTCTCTGTATTTTTCTATTTTTCCGTGTGTATTTTTATCTTATTATTGTTTTATTATTGTTATTTGGTATCAGATTCGTATTTGATGGATTCAGAGTCAGTCTGAGTCTGAACCCAGGAACCGATCTCTTTCATACAGTGATACTACTCGATTTGACTTTCTGGTAATTAGATTGGACCTATTTAGGTTTTAAATATTAATTTTTAATATTTTAAAATTTTCACAATTTTTTAGAATTTTTCTAATTTAATTTGCAAATCTCCTAAATGTGATGTCGACCAATACTGCAGATCTATTTCAAGATTTTTAATTTGCAAATGGTATTGAATTTCTAGAATATGATTTTACAGTGTTTCTCAATGTAATATTTTTTATTTTAGAGAATATTTAGAGATTTTTCTGAAATACTCAAAATTTGACCAAATATAATAATATTTTATTTTCCTTTCTCCACTCTTTTTCTCTTTCAAACTTACCAATTTTCTCTTTCTTTTCCTTTTCCTTATTTTTTTCTTTTCCATTTTCTTATCTTTTTTCTTTTCTTTTCTTTTCTTTTTCTTTCCCCTATAACACACCTATCCTACTTCTTCCTCTCTTCTTCTTCCTTTTTTCTTTTCTTTTCTCTTCCTCTCCCTCAGCCAACTGTCTCTCTCCCCCTTATTTTTCTCTCTCCTCCATTTCTCTCTCCCTCTCATAAAATATCTCTCTCAATCTCTTTCACTCTCTCCCCATCTCCAATCGCTCTTTCCTCTCTCCAATCTCTCTCTTCCTCTTCTCCAAGTCACCCGTCTGGATCCATGCCTCCGGCGCCCTCTCCGGCCACCTTGTTGCCGGCCAACCACCCCCAATCCCCCTCCATCTCCTTCCCATTCTTCCATTCCTCCACCATCAACCAACCCCACTCCATCATCACCTTCCTCAATTTCACCATCACCTCCCTCCCCTCCACCTTCAACTTCAACACCACCACTTCCTCCTCCCAATCAACCACTACACATCCACCAATCACCAACACCAATATCATCACAATCACCACCATCTCAACCCCTTTCTCCTTCACCATCTCCACCTTCATCATCACCACTATCAACTAACACCACCTCTAACTCCACCCTTCACCCGGCCCCTTCGGCCGCGCCACCGACGCCCAAGTACAGAAGCATAGTGGTAATATACATTCCAACTATAAGTACAGAGTTATCTTTTCCTTCCTGATTATTCTTCTTTTTAATCCTTTGACCCTTTCGTCTCTGTACTTCTAGTTTTCCTGAATGATAAATCTTTTCCTATCATCTCTTCTTTTTCTTGTTGTTCATATCTCTTTCGTGTTCATCTCCCCCTTAACGAAATTTCAAGGATGAAATTTTTGTGAGCTGGGTAGAATTTAACACCCCGTTCTCAAAATATATGCTCGGATACGTGTCTTAATTTTTCACTTGTATTTTCCTATTTTCCCGTATGTATTTTATCTAATTATTATTTTATTATTATTATTTGGTAGCAGATCCGTATTTGGTGGATTCAGAGTCAGTCTGAGTCCGAACCCTAGAATCGATCTCTTTCATATAGTGATACTACTCGATTGGCCTTCCTGGTAATTAGATTGAACCAGTTTTGACTTTAAATATTAATTTTAATATTTTAGTTTTTTTCACAATTTTCTGAAATTTTTCTGATTTAATTTGCAAATTTCCTAAATGCGGTGTCGACCGGTATCACCGATCGATTTAAGGATTTTTAATTTGCAAACGGGATTGAATTTCTTAAATTTGATTTCACAGTTTTCCTTATTGTAATATTTTCTATTAGAGAATTTTTGGAGATTTTTCTGAAATACTCAAAATTTGACCAAATATAACAATAATATTTTATTTTCCTTTCTCCACTTCTTTTCTCTTCCAAACTTACCAATTTTATTTTTCTTTACCTTTTTCCTTATTTTTTTCTTTTCCATTTTATTTTCCTTTTTCTTTCTTTTTTTTCTTTTCTTTTCTTTCTTTTTCTTTCCCCTTCTACACACTTCTCCTACTTTCTCATCTCTTCTTCTTCCAATTTTCTTTTCTTTTCTCTTCCTCTCCCCTCAGCCGGCTATCTCTCTCCCCCTCCTCTTTTTCTTTCCTCCGTCTTTCTCCCTCTTACAAAATCTCTCTCTCTCTCTCTCTCTCCCCCCTTTTCAATTTCTCCCCCTCTCTCCAATCTCTCTCCCTCTTCTCCTAGCCATCACCAGCCACTGATCGTTCACTAATATTGCATATCTAATGTCATATTTTCACATTTATTATGTAATAAACTCTGCAGTTAACTTGTCTTAATGTTAAATTTGTGTAGGTGATGATTAATGGAGAAGGAAAGGATAATCCCAAATCGATCCCATTTAATTCAGATTTGTTCTCTTAGCTTTGAAGAATAAATAGAGATAATTGCAAATCCAGTCTAGAGGAATCCTGTAACACCCTGTTCCCAAAATACGTATGAAGATATGCGTTTTGATTTTTTAATCGTATTTTTTGATTTTCACCCCGTATTATTTTTGATTTGTGATTAATTATATTATTATTTGGTATCAGATTCGGATTTTTGGATTCAGAGTTAGCCGAGTCTGAACCGGGGACCCGATTCAAGTGTACTGCCTGATTTGATCTTTCGAATAATCTAATTTGACCGATTTCAGCTACATATATCGTTTTCTAATATTTTAGATTTTTTATAATTTTCTGAAATTTTTTCGAATTATTTTGCAAGATCTTCAAAATCGGTGTCGACCAGTACCATTGGTTAATTCCCAAATTTTTAATTTAAAAATGGAGTTGACTTTCTAAAATCTACTTTCACATTATTTCTTATAATCACGTTTTCTATTTTAATACATTTTTGGGGATTTTTCTGAATTTATCAAGACTCGACCGGATTTGGTGTCGGCCGGCATCGCCGGTTGATTTTAGGATTTTTAATTTGAAAATCAGATTGAATTTCTTGAATCCGATTTCATCATGTACCTTAAAATAATATTTTCTATTTTTGAGAATTTTTGAGAACATTTCTGGAACAGTCAATTTTTACTCGATTTAAATAATAATATTATTTTCTCTTCTTTTCTTTTCTTGCTTTTTCCTTCTCCACTAATCTACTTAATATTCTTATTTTACTCTATTAAATTAATTATTTAATAATATGTTTATTTGTTATTTTCTCCATTTTCTTTTCTTTTTCCATTCTTTCTTTTTATTTTCCCTTATTTTTTTTCTTTTCTTTCCTTTTTCTTTTTCTTTCTCCCCTTATCTGCTCCCTGCCTCCCCCATTCCCCTGCCAACGATAGCAGAAACCCTCTCCACTATACTCTCTCCCTTTCTTTCCCTTATTTTCTCTTTTCTCTTATTTCTTTCCTCTTTTCTCTCTCCATTTCTCTCTCACTTTTTCACCAACTCCTAACCGACCCTCTCCTTCTTCCTCCCCTTGACCCCCGCCGCCAGAACCACCAGCGTGCATCGCTGTCCCCCTCTCTTGACCGGTGCTACCTCCCCCAAATCCCCTCTACTCTTGTCCACCTCCCTCCTCTTCAATTTCACCCAAACCCATCACCACCACCTCCATCTTCTTCTTCAAAACACCACCATCTCAACAACCTTCTCCTCTACCTCCTCAACAATCACCACCTACCACCACCATCTATACCATCACCACCGTCCACCTCCCCCCACATCCAATTTTTCTCCACCACAACTTCATCACCACTCACTACAGCTACAACAACAACCAACAACAATACCACCACCCAACACAACTTCAACCCCTTTTGCCTCCTCCTCCCCGGGGGCCGTCGTGCCGCCGGCGCGCCCTCCGGTGCACCGCCGCCACCCTGGCTGCCGGCCGGCAGCCAGCCCGCCACCTCTCCTCCCCTCTCTCTCCTTTTTCTTCTCCTTTCTTTCTTTCTTTCTTTCTTTCTCCCTTTTCTTCTTCTTTTCTATGTTTCTTTTCTTCTTTCCTTTCCATCACTCTCTCTCTCTCTCTCTCACTTTCCCTCATCTCTCTCTCACTCTCACTCTCTCTCTCTAACTCTCTCTAGGTTCTCCTTCTGGCTCTCTCTCTCCCTCTAACTGATTCTCTTTCTCTCTCCTCTCTCCTATCTCATTCTCTGTCTAAAAATTAATATTTATATATTTTAATATGGATTGGTGGTGTGCACGTGTTTTGATGTACCGAGATTTTATGGTATTTTTCAAAGATTTAGGCGAGTACTTGTTTTATTCTGGGCGAGGTACCTGTATTATGTTTGGGCGATTGTATATTTATAATGTATGGATGTAAGTATATCTAGTGGTGTTGTATAATTGTGGGTGATTGTCTGTATTGTGTATTGGCCCTTGTATTGGTTGTTGTATCATGGGTGATGTTTTGTATCTGTGGCAAATGGTTATACTAGTGTAGACAATATGTATATAATATGCATGGGACTAATTGGGGTGCAGGTTGCAGGTAAAGCCCTCGGGCGAACCGACTCAATAGGGTAGCGGTGTCTGAGAGATCACTTCCCACGCTACCCAATGGGTCCTCCTATACCCTTATGGGTTTAGTAGTAGCTTTAGCGAAGCAATTTCACCTATTCCACCCTCGGATTGGACTATCCAATAGACTTCGGTCTTATACCTTCGAGTTTCATGGTAGCCCTGCCGCGAGGTTGACCGATTTACAGTTCTCCGTTATTATTTTTCATGTTTATATGTGTGCTTGTGTGGTACTAATATCTTTTGCATGTACTTCCTCGGCCTTCTGGCACCATTAGCCTTTTTGGGCTCTTGCCCACTCCCCGAAAGGGGTACGCTTAGACCCTCTAGGTTTCTCTTTTGCTCTGCCTGGTAGGCGAGCTCAGCGCTCAGCGTTTTTATCGTGAAACTCATCCGAGCGTAGCTACATTGTGGTGTTAGTAGGGTTTTCATACGCCGCTATGTCACGTGTGTTGGCTCCACTGCGTGCTCGTTAGTGTCTATCACTTTTCGCTAGCTTAACCCCAGCTTTAGATTCAGTCTTCAGATTTAACCTTCAGGTTCTTTACTAGCTTTGCCGACAGGCGAGCTTATCGCTCTGTGCTTTATCAGATACCTCCGTCGTGAGCATGGCTATGCCATGTATGAAAGCATAGCGGTATGAAAACATAGCGGTCATACACTGGCTTCACGTGCGTCTAGTTGCGTCGCGAGCGTGGCTTCGTCATATACGAAGACCCAGCATTCGTTGCGCTGGCTTTGCTGTAGGCGTTTACCTCGCTATGAATGTGGCTTCGCCGTGAGCATTAGCTTGGCGTCATATGTCGCTTCACTGCGTGTGTTAGCCCCACCGTGCGGGTTTAGCCTAAGCCGCACGCTAGCTTTGCCAGGAGTCTAGCTCAGTTGTGTATCTAGCGTTATATACTACTAACACGGTCTAGCTATGCTCCCACCCTTCTTAGCTTCATTTGTTTTTAACCGTATCCAACTCAGCTTATCTATTTATTTATTCAGCCTTTCTTGTCTATACAGTTCAGCCTAACCATGTTTGCCGCTTGCTTGCTTGACCGCTTATCTGATCAACTCTGTCTAACCCGGACTGTCTGTTGTCTGTCCAGTTCTGTCCAGTTCGGTTGTCGGCTTGTCCAGCTCTACCGGGTCTCATTTGTCTGCTTGCTTGTTCTCCTACTTGTCTGTCCAGTCCAATCTCTTTTTGTCTGTTTGTTTGATTAATTGTTTAATATCTTATTATTGTGATTATAGTTGTAAAGAGTTTGGAATGTCCTTTTATATTGTTTTCATAATTCTAACTTGAGTGATTGGTTGTTCGATTTATAATATGACTCTGTGTTTACTTATAATGCTTATATTGTTGCACATTACCTGATACCTGATATCTGCCATCTGATACATGACATTTTATCACTTGACACCTAACATGTTAATCACTTGACCTGTGATTACCACATTTACGGGAATCCAATTATTATATCCTATTATATATAAAAATCTTATATCTCTAGTACTATTGTACTCCTGTTGCTCCTATATCATTTTCCTACTATTCCCATAAATTGATAATTATATAAAATCTGAATTAATTGGACAACTTACCCTAGGACAAGGAAATTGATGGACTTTAATAAGTACATCTTCATAATGGCTCGATGTTGCAACACTATTCAGAATGACCTGAGGCCACAGGTGTTCTGGTGGGGTGTACTGGTACCCCTGTCCAAATTCCATCCTTCCAACGCTAAGACCCTTACAGCCTAGCAGCTGGGATTGGGGTCCAGACCCAATCACGTAAGGCCGTTGTCCTGGCTATGCACGAGGCCCATTATGAACATGATAAATTGATCTCCCACCAGTTTTCAATAATTTAACTCGTCTTATTCATATATGGATGTATGTGTGCCGGTAACACATACCAAAACACATGAATCGAAAGAGTCTTAATAATAATAATTTAATAACTGATTGTTATACTGCCAACACTTGTACTGCCTACCGATCACCGACTCTTGATGTGTGGCACCAGACACTGTCATGTACTAGCCATAACTTAATTGTTAATAATAATAATGTCAGGAGCGGGTGTTACTAAGTCATTTCCTCATACGGATAATGGTATCCGCGTATCAAAGTCCAAATGCGTTCTGCTGGATGGCAGACTCTAGTATGAATGTCCAGTGGTATGGGACACTAGAAGGAAGTGATTATAATAACATGCGGCACTGATCATTATTGTTATACTATTAAGTTATCCTACTCATCACTTGTATATATATTATTCTGTGACACAATAATTACTCCAAACACACTCTTGTTTTGTTAGTCTAAGGGAAACTCAGGTTGTATGAACTCAGATGATGGTGACATAGGGTATATGGTATATAGATGAGAGTTTCCTTATTTGGATTACCCCTCGACGTATCAATCTCATGAATCTAAAGTCTGAGCTCGTATAACTAGTTTTGTCCAACAAATATTTAATACAATACTTGAGGTCTCACTATATGCTTATGTGTACCCAAGCTTTCGATTCGATTTTCAGTACATGCTTTCTTTATTTGTATTTATTAATACACATGTATTTACTGGATTTTCGGGTTTTCTACTAGCGTCTGATTTCCCGTTTAAGTTATTGGTCAATGCATGTATCCGAATGCCTAAATCACATCATTTGATCAGGTACATGTGTGTTTTCCTATGCATGCCACTTGCCTTCATCTTACATACTCGTTGAGTAGCTTTCTGACTCCCCTAGATCTTCATGTCCAGATTCTGGATCTTGGATCTTGTTGGGCTCCCTGTTGCTGATCAGAGTAGCACAACCGAAGCGTGGATCATCAGTAGACCATCTGGAGCCCTTTTATTCCAGGCTCCCTGCTCGGCTCTCGAGTTTTCGTATTGTAACTCGTGAGAGCCTTTTTATACTGCTCATCCTTGTATATTTCATATTTCACGCTTCTTGGTGATGTAATATTCATGTAATATTATGTCACATCATGTGATAACTTTGTAATTGTACTCATATGTTGGAATGTATAATGCACCACGTACTTCTGTACTCTGGTTCTTTCCTGTACTAATGCTTAGCGTATAAATGTAAGGATTTTTTGACCTACATATAAGCCACAGTAACATATCTGTACCCGCGGGACCGGGACGTTACAGTATGGTATCAGAGCCTAGGCTCTCACATTTTTAGTACAACCAGTCGGTAAATTAATGGTAAAGAAATTTGTAACTGGAACGCATGAGTCGTGGTTATACAATCCAACTACAAGTGCAGAGTTATCTATTTTCTTGATCGTCCTTCCTTTGATTCCTGACCCCTTCCATCTTTCACTATTTCAGTTTTCGTGGTCTTTATACCAACTTAAGATATGGATAGACTGGTAGGATAGCGGCAAGACAGATGTGGTTCACTCTTATTCTGTTCTAGCATTCTTTGATTCTGGTATATCGTATTATCTTATATTGGGTAGTTTTCGGCTTCGGATTCTATTCTTGTACATGAGGATGCATCATCGGGACTAGCACAAAAAGTGGGGATCAATACAGAATAGATATCACTTGTTCAATCAGATGGATTGTGTCAGAAGGAATGTCAGTATGGAACGAATTTTCAGATTCAGGGCTTCTATCAGACATAGTTATAGTATTTTCTTATAATATTCGAGTAACAGTCGTGATCTCTTCTACCAACTTCACGGAGCCGAGAGCCACCAACATTCAGAGGTCTTTATAGATTCGATGAACCGCAGACCCCACTAGCCTTGCTAAGCGAGGGTCGTGTTCTAACCACACGTGAACTTAACCGAGTGAGCTTCGTTGCACCCGGGCGCTTAGTATTTAGCGTCGTGTTATGCGTTGGCTTCACCGCGTGAGCTTTGCCAAATGCGAGCCTCATAGACTGTTAGCTCTGCTGCACCCTAATGCTTAACACCTGACGCTGTGTTACGCGATGGCCTCACCTAGGCTTAGCTTCGCTCGTGGCTAGTTCCGTCAGTGTTTAGCACTCTAACCTCGTTCTCCGGATTTTTCCCGCCCACCTTGTTATTATGGATTTAATGAATCAGATTTTCTTCGTATATCTGAACAAAATTGTCATAATCTTTATTGAAAATCTAATCGGCCAACCTAGCAGGGCCTGAGTATTTTCAATATATTTAACCGACAGTCGGGTTATCATTTAGAAGACAATATTTGAGACTTGCTATAGCTATTGTATATTCTTGGTTATGTCTTTTCAGAGTTATCAATGCCCAGTATTCAGATGTTGCTGCTATCGGTCTTCTTTATTTATGCTTAGTGTTATCAAGGTTTCCTTTATTTTTAATATTTCGGTCTATTCTCAGAGTGATGGTAAGTATGCAATACATCTGAGAATCTTATTGCAGACTCTTTGTCAAGAACAGCTTCATGTCACACAGAGATTTTATATTGTGAGTGAATCAATCTATAGAAGTTCTGACGAATAATTATATGAAAGAGAGAGTTTAGCTACACGATATTCCAATTATTATTATGTCGGACAAAGACACGGGATTCAGACAATAACTCTGTTACGGTCTTTAGAAAAGTTAGGGACTCTTCTTTTATTTAGCTTATCTTATCACACTTAGACATTCATATCTTAATTGGTATAAATCCTCATTCCTATCGTTTTGTGTTCATCATCCCCTTAATGAAATTGCGAGGATGCAATTTTTGTAAGGTAGGTAGTAACACCTCGTTATCAGAATACGTACGAAGATGCGTGTTCTGATTTTTTGATTTTCTCCCCGTATTTATTTTTGGTTTGTGATTAATTATATTATTATTTGTTATTAGATCCGAATTTTTAGATTCGGAGTTAGTCGAGTCTGAACTGGGGACCCGATCCTAGTGTATTATCTGATTTGACCATTCTGATAGTCTAATTTGACCAATTTCAGTTACAAATATCATTTTCAAATATTTTAGATTTTTCATAATTTTCCAAAAATTTTCTGAATTATTTTGTAAGATCTTTAAAATCAGTGTCGACCGGTATCACTGGTCAATTCCCAGATTTTTAATTTACAAATGGAGTTGAATTTTTGAAATCCACTTTCACATTATTTTTTAGTTACACATTTTCTATTTTGAATTTTTCTGAATTTATCGAAACTTGATCGGATTTGGTGCCCGTCGGTATCGCCTATTGATTCCAAGATTTTTAATTTGAAAAAATTGAATTTCTTGAATCTGATTTTAACATGTACTTTATAATAATATTTTTTATTTTTGATAATTTTTGAAAACATTTTTGGAAGAGTCAATTTTTACCCGATTTAAATAATAATATTATTTTCTCTTCTTTTTTTCTTACTTTTCCTTCTACACTCATCTACTTAATTTACTTATTTTACTCTACTAAATTTATTATTCAATAATATATTTATTTGTTATTTTTCTGCATTTTCTTTTCTTTTTCCTTTCTTTATTTTTATTTTCTCTTATTTTCTTTTTCTTCTTTTCTTTCCTTTTTCCTTTTCTTTCTCCTCCTACCTGCTCCCTGCCTCCCCTATTCCCCTGCCAATGATAGCAACACCCTTTCCACTATACCCTCTCCCTTTCTTTCCCCCCCGTTTTCCTCTCTCTTTTCTCTTTCTCTTATTTCTTTCTCTTTTCTCTCTCCATTTCTCTCTCTCACTCTCTCACCAACTCCTAACCAACCCTCTCCTTCTGCCTCCCCTTGACTGCCGCCGCCAGAACCACCAGTGGGCATCAGCATCCCCCTTCCTTAGCCTGTGCCGCCTCCCCAAATCCCCTATCTTCTTGTCCACCTCCCTCCTCTTCAATTTCTCCCAAACCCATCACCAGCATCTCCATCTTCTTCTTCAAAATCACCACCATCTCAACCACCTTCTCCTGCACTTCCTCCACAATCACCACCCACTACCGCCATCTACACCATCACCACCATCCACCTCCTCCCACACTCAATTTTTTCTCCACCACAACTTCATTACCACCCACCACAACTTCAACAACAAACAACAACAATACACCACCCAACACAACTTCAACCCCCTCCGCCTCCTCCTACCCGGCGGTCGCCACGCCGCCGGTGCCCCCTCCGGTGCGCCACCGCCACCTGGTGGCCAGCGGCGGCCAGCAGCTAGGCCGCCATCTCTCCTCTCCTCTCTTTCCTTTTTTCTTCTTCTTTCTTTCTTTCTTTCTCCCCTTCCTTTTTATCTTCTCTGTTTTCTTTTCTTCTTTCCTTTCTATCACTCTCTCTCTCACTTTCCCATATTCTCTCTCTCTCTCTAACTCTCTCTAGGTTTTTCTCTAGCTCTCTTTTACAACCTCTCTCTCCCTCTAACAGATCTCTTTTTCTATCCTATTTCTCTCCTATCTCACTCTCTCTAAAAATTAATATTTATACATTTTAATATGGATTGGTGACGTGCACGTGTTTCTGGTGTTTTGGGATTTCATGGCGTATTTCAAAGATTTAGGCGAGTACTTGTTTTATTTTGGGTGGGTACTTGTATTACATTTGGGCAATTGTATATTTATAATGTATGCGTGTAAGTGTATCTGGTGGTGTTGTATAATTGTGGGTGATTGACTGTATTTGTGTATTGGTGCTTGTATCGGTGGTTGTATATGGATGATGTTTTGTGTCTGTGGCGAACAGTTGTACTAGTGTAGACAATATGTATATAAATGCACGGGACTAACTGGGGTGCAGGTTGCAGGTGAAGTCCTTGAGCGAACCTACCCAATAGGGTAGTAGCATCCAAGAGATCACTTCTGAAAGTACACCTAGAGGGGGTGAATAGGTATATGGCTAATCTAATGACAAATGATGCGGAATTAAAAACAAATTGCAACACACTTAGTGTAACAAAGAGTGTAGCAGAATTTTCGGTGAAGGGCTCTGGACTATCTCCTCTAAATTCCTCTAAATAAGAGTTGAGAGGTGCTATGTAAAGCTCTCTTGGTTCAACACAAGTGAGGCACACAAACAATACCAAGCATATAAGTATGATTGAACAGTATGAAATAATGCAAGGCACAATATAAGAGAGAGAGAGAGTTAGAGATAGTGGATCAATCGCAAACACCGAGATATATTTCGAGGTTCGAGCCACTACTCTACATCCCCGCCTTCACACAGAAGGATTTTCACTATATCGTCCACATAGGACTTCCCATACAGGGAACCTCTACTGAGGATTTGGGTAATACAAACTTGGAGTACACAATTACTCTCTCAACTAACAACAATCTCTACACTAGAGGCAAGGCACAACAAGAATCACCTCTACACTTAGAGGGATGGGCACTTAGCCAAACAACAATCACCTCTCACTAGAGGGATAAGGCTCAAAGCCAACACTCCAACCGCAATCACCTCTATACTTAGAAGGATACCAACACAACCTCCACACTCACCTCTACACAAGATGGAACTAAAATAAAAGAAGGTTTACAACTCTTGGTTGTCTCACTAAACCACAAACAAATTTTCCCACAGAAACAACATCCTATATATAGGATAGATATGATAGCTCAAGTGTGAGAAAACAAAGAGTTTGAAAAATAAATCACAAAGAAAAACTCTTGGGAAAACTTCTAGATGGCTATAGAAATGAAGAACAAAAACCAATTCCCAAAGACTCTATTTTTGTTTGATTTTTTCTACACTTTAAAACAAATAAAGATAGATCTTTATTTCCAAAAAACTTTTTGAAAACTTGCTGCTAAAACACTAGGAAAGATAGAAATTTTTGCTCTTGAAATTCTTTTCTGAAATCAGCTAAGGAGGGGGCTATTTATAACCCTCCAAAAAATCTGTCTGTTGGCAGCAAGAAAGGGCAGAATTGCCTTTCCGGTCGACCGCCCGGTCGACCGGCCAACGATCATTTTTATGACCGTTGTGCCTCCGATCGACCGCCCGATCGACCGGACCTGGATACAGAGAGCAGCTGCTCTCTGCCGGTTGACCGCCCGGTCGACCATGGCCAGAACCAGAGAGCAGAGCTCTCAGGCGGTCGACCGACCGGTCGATCGGCCCTCCAGCCCAATTGTCGTGCACGTTCGTGCACATCAGTCGACCGGACCGATCGACCGACTTCTACCTCGGTCGACTGGCCGGTCGACCGACAGACAGCCAGGTCCAATAGTTTAAGGGATTAAAAACTTGTCTATTTATCTTTGATTAAATCCCATAAATTACATAAATTTCACAAAAATAAGTTCTTTTAAGATCTTTGAAGTACAAATATATGTGACTCAAATTCAACACATATTATAAACTATTTGAACCTTTTTGTGATATTGAAATTTTCCTTAAGTACAAAATCTGTATTTCCTAAACTTGACTTTTTAAAATGGAAAACCGTTTTCTCCAAAACTTAAGTAAATACAAAAACAAGATATATAAACAACTTTGAAGCATATTGTATATGGATATAATCTAATATACATATAAAGATATCTATCGATGTTTTGACATGAAAACCAAAAACCGGTTAAACTGAAAAACCAAAACCAATGACTTTAAAACTTGTGTGTGTATGTGAACTTGAGCATATCAACACTATCTACCTTTACACAAGATCTAAACGCAATCTTAAACTAAACAAACTGTGGTCTTCTTGTAGAACTCCTTCTCCAAGTCGACTCGATCCAAACGCGATCCAACGAGGTTGACTCCAACTGAGTACAGATGCGATCTTGATGCTCGAGCTCTTGAATCAACATGTGAAAGCTCCAAAACTCCTTTGTTGAAGCTAATCACCTACTAATATCTTGGTCAATTAATGAAACTATTTAACACAAGATTATTAGTAAACTATAACTACATGAGTTAATCATCATCAAAACTAGAGTGATGGGCCTCTGGGCCAACAACTTCCCGGGCAACCCAATGGGTCCTCCTATACTCTTATGGGTTTAGTGGTAGCTTTGGCAGAATGGTTTCACCTACTCAGCCCCAGACTGGATTATCCAATAGACTTCGGTCTTATACCTTTGGGTTTCATGGTAGCTCCGCCGCGAGGTTGACCGATTTACAGTTCTCCCATTATTATTTATCATGTTTATATGTGTGCTTGTGTAATACTAATATCTTCTGCAGGTACTTCCTCGACCTTCTGACCCCATCAGCCCTTTTGGTCACTTGCTCACCCCCGAAAGGGGGGTGCGTTTAGACCCTCTGGGTCTCTCTTTTGCTCTGCTGGTAGGCGAGCTTAGCGCTCAACATTTTTACCATAAAACTCGCCCGAGTGTATCTACGTCGTGGTGTTAGTAGGGTGTTCATAAGCCGCTAGTCATGTGCATTGGCTCACCCGCGTGCGCGTTTGCGCCTATCACTGCTCGCTAGCTTGACCAGCTTCGGATTTAGTCTTCAGACTTAACCTTTGGGATCTCTACTAGCTCTGCCAGCAGGTGAGCTTAGCGCTCTGTGTTTTATCAGCTAACTCCATCATGAGCGTGGCTAGGCCATGTACGATAGCATAGCGGTCATATACACTGGCTTCATCACTACGTCTAGTTTCTCCATGAGCGTGGCTTCATCATACGCGAAGACCCAGCATTCGTTGCGCTAGCTTTGCTGTAGGTGTTTGGCTTTGCCGTAAGTGTTTGGCTTTGTAAGTGTTTGGCTTTGTAAGTGTTTAGCCTAAAGCTGCACGCTAGCTTTACCGATAGTCTAGCTCCACCGTGTATCTAGCGTTATATACTGCTAACACGGTCTAGCTATGCTCCAGCCCTTCTTAGCTCTGTTTGTTTTTAATCATATCCAACTCAGCTTATCTCTCGCTTGTCTATACAATTCAGCCTAATCTTGTTTACTGCTTGCTCGCTTGACCGATTATCTGATCAACTCTGTCTAACCTGGATTGTCAGTTGTCTATCCAGTTCTGTCCAGTTCAGCTTGTTGGCTTATCCAGCTCTACCGGCCTCATTTGTCTGCTTGCCTGTTCTCCTTCTTGTCCGTCCAGTTCTTACATCGTCTGTTTGTTTTGATTAAAAGTTTAATATATTATTATTGTGATTATGCTTGTGAAGAGTTTGAATGTCCTTTTTATATTATTTTTATATTCAACTTAAGTGATCGGTTGCTCGATTTATATTGTGACTCTGTGTTTACTTATAGTGCTTATATTGTTGCACATTACCTGATACTTGATATCTGCTATCTGATGCATGACATGTTATCACTTGACACCTGACATGTTAATCACTTGACTTATGATTATCATATTTACGGAAATCTAATAATTATATCACGTTATGTATAGAAATCCTGTATCTCCAGTACTATTATTCTTATGTACTCATGTTACTCTTGTATCATGCTCCTACTATTCTCATAATTGATAATTATATAAAATTTGAATTAATTGGACAACTTACCCCGGACGGGGGAAACTGATGGACTTTAATACATACGTCTTCATAATGGCTCGATGTTGCAACACTATTCAGAATGACCTAAGGCCATAGGTGTTCTGGTGGGGGTGTACTAGTACCCCTGTCCAAATTCCATCCTTCCAAGGCTAAGATCCTTACAACCTAGTAGCTGAGATTAGGGTCCAGACCCAATTACGTGAGGCCTTTTTGTCCTGGGTATGCACAGGGCCCATTATGAAACATGATAAATTGATCTCCCATCAGTTTTCAATAATTTAACTCATCTTATTTATATGTGGATGTATGTGTGTCAGTAGCATGATTGTAAAATCAAAGTGATAAAAGAGTTACCGTGTAGCTTTGGGCTAACGGGTCGTGTCCATGAGAATGAATGCGATAGAAGCTTTTCGGTATTTTTGTAAGTAACAAAGAATGAAGTTGGTGTCTTTCTTTTAAGCTGAAAAAGAGAATGGAGAGAAAGAAAGTGATTAAAGAAAAACTTAAAAATTAGAGAAGGCTTTGGAAAAAGGTTGATCTTTAAAAATGAGAAGATTGTTTGGTTGTGTTTTTTTTGTATAGGAAAAGATCTAGGCTCATAATTTTTCACTTAACTACTTATCTCAAGAATATTTTTAATGCATCACTTTTATCATAGGCAAAAAGCTTAATTTCTTTTAGTGTTCAAGTAAAATAAATGAGATGATTTTGGATCAAATCTTGAGGTCTTTCTTAACAAACATTAAAAATAGAATGTAAACCATCAAGCGCGAAGAAGCAAGTATGGAATAAAAATGATTTAACAATATTTATACTTTGAAAGTCCAAGTTTAAAAGAAGAGCATCATCATGAGCTTTTAAGAATAAAGTTTAACTTTAGGCATTATGATTCAAGAGAGTTCTTCATAAAATTCAATCGAGAGAGAGGAGGTAGAAAAGATTAATTAGTGCGTCTAGAAAATGATTTAGCTACTCATATGAAATGAAAACAAACAAGAGATTGACAATTAAACATAAATTCACTCTTCTTTCTTTGCTGGTCTCTAAACTGAAAAAATAAAGAGGAGATACAACTTCTCCAAGCTATCTAACAATGTTCCTAAAATCCTAAAAA